>BLKM01001775.1:1302149-1314649 GCA_013340265.1 Coptotermes formosanus
AAATGACCGCTCATTGCCACGGAGTGCTACTCGACACGTTTAGAATTCTGCATCAGTTGAAAGTAAGTTTAAACATTTCCTCTGAGTTTAAAGTCATTCTTTCTTGATATCAGCAAGACAGCGTTAATCGTCCTTCCTTTGTAATGTCTGTTATACGTTAATTTGTATTGCACACAGAAAATGACAGACAAATATTGTTTGTGGGCGGTTTGCTTTTGCCAGTAAGCGAAGTCGAATAACTCAGTGTCGGACCAACAAACGAAATGTGTGGTACAAATATTATAAACCTGCACGCTAGGCGTGATTCTTCCTGTTGTCGGCGCATAGCTTTTACACAAAATACGATTCTAATTGGACGGGACGTAGCACCATTCCTTAAAATGATAATTACACTCCATCAACTAAATCTAACCGCGTGAATATAACAGAGGTCCGACTCTTAACTTTATTGCAAATTTAGCCATTTTAAACAATCTAACGAGAAGGTGTATCCTCATTACTACAATAATGCAGATTTGTGCGTCGATCCCAAAAGGATAACCAAAGTTCAGATTGTAATAAATTTTATGGAAAATAACTCGTAAATTTCTATTTATTTGATTTTTAATTTTTTCCTCTACCTTTTATCCTGGCCTATTTTCCATAGACGCACGTGACAATGCCCGGCAGTGTGCTCCGTCCACCCGTAACTAACTTCATGCAGCAGAGTCCTTCTTAAGACGCTAATGCTTCCCCTGCTAGTCAAGAAATTTCCCGCATTTTATGAAATATGAAGATTCACTACCGCGTTTACAAGCGTCCAGCACTGTTTTCTATCCTAAACCAGACTGATCTGGTCCACATGCTCCTTTCTTCCTTCTTCAAGCTTCAATTTAATATTATCCTCCCCTTTATGCCTAGATCTTCCAAGCAGTTTCGTTCCGTCAGTTGTCCCGCACCAAAGTCCTTTAGGCATTTCTCTTCTCCTTCTTGCTTGCCACGTACCTCACTCATTTCACTGTCCTTCATTTGACTACCGTAATTGCACTGATATGTTAATTGTAGCAAGTATACTGAGACGTCAAGACACTGACTTGAACTGATTGCAATAATGACATTTCTAAACTATTCTGGTGTCGTAAAATGCTTCTTCAAGTTCCTTGCAGAAATTTGATAGCCCTTTCTTTTAAATATTCCTAATATATAATACAAAGCAAAAGTAGCGGTTGCACACATAATTATTCTATTACTGTGAACAATTTACGCCACTTTAAATTTCCAGTAGGTTAGGATTTTCAGACGAACACAAATTTCTCTTCTGCGCTGCGCCTGGAATTTTCACCAAACATTGTTAGAATCGTAAAAAATTATGGGTGATCAGTTATACAATACTTCACTTGTCTGGATTCATGATTTAAAAAGCTATAGCTGTCCAATGAAAAGAGTGATTTTGTAATTCGAGAGGTCAGCGTGTTTTATTCTTTCTTTGTCTATAAATATCACCCCCCAGAAAATGGACAATTAAAGAACATATTTCTTTCTGTGATTATAAAAGTTCCTGTATTCAGTCGCACTACGGATGCTTCCACTTCTGTAGAGTTTGTGTGCCAGACGTGTTAGTGTTTTAAAAACTTATGTTCCGGGAACAGCCGAATGCGTTACACCGTAGTAAAAATTAATGAAAATATGTTGATTTCTTTAATAGGCCATTAGAACTGAGAGCAGGAAAGCAGAAAGTACACATTGGTTTGCATAAGGTGATGTCCCATAAATGTTTATGGACAATAGAATAAGTGCGTAGGCCAAACTCGCACCGTTAATTATTTGAGTCTTGCGGTGTTAACGGTGTGTCGAATACTACAAAGAGAACTAAGTAAGGTAAAGTAGTCCCATTACAGGCCTGGACAGGCCCTGAGTTTTCCAGGAGGTCGAGGCTCCCAGATTTCTAGACAATCGGCACATGAAGGTGGTAAGGTTGTCAGCCCTGCGCCCTGGTCGCCTTTACCCCCAAGAAATATTCCTGGTACTCATTTCTGTTAGAGGCTGAGTCGACCCCAGGGCCATAGTGCGACCGACAGGATTATGTCAATGAAAAATTCTAATGACACCATCGGGAATCGAACCCGCGACCTGCCGGGTTGTAGCGCAGTGCCTCAACCAAGAGAATTAAGTATAGCTACACAAAATATTCCGTTATGATTTTCTGAGACACTCTGAATGCCCCCTACGAATATGATGCGTACAATTGTTGAATTTCAGGTTCTTAGGTTTATCTATGACTGTAGGAAGGCTCATGAAATCTGAGACAGTGAGGTATTTTTGTAAGTGGGAGAGGGAGAGTATTTTTATGAATACTGTTCTTGTTAAACGTTGTTTTATACACGTCGTTGTGAATTCATGTACTGAAACAAAATAATATACATACTGTCTTTCACAACTCAAATTCTATAATTTATCATTATTTAGTGCAACGTGTTTCGGCCTACACGGTCAATATTACGTACCATGTACATTATTATATTTCTCAATGTATTTTTAAATTTTAGTGCCTGATAATGGCCACGTTGGCCCCTAACATCTTGCACTAAATAAAGTTTAATTATAAAATTTGAGTTGAGAATGACGGTCATGTGCATTATTTATTTCACAGCTCTTGTTCATTGCCCTGTCCTTAGTGCAGCAGTATAAAACATGTGTATTTATTTCAATATCCCCTGCATTCCTTCGAGCCTCGACGTGTAGAGCAAAGGGAAATTTACGTACTGTAACCGTCCACCTCCAGTCCCGACTTGAGGTTACAGAAGCTGGGTACTAATCGGGAACATGGATCCATCCCAAGGATTATACAGGGGGATTAAAGCCACATGAATGATGACTGTCATACTTGGTATCCACAGTTTGTGCTTTATTCTACACACATTAGAATAGTCTTATGACCTGAACACACAGCAACTTCTCTCCGCTAACTCTTACATCACTGCCCTCACAATCACCACTGTTGCGACCACCTCAAGTTTTTCTTGAAACAGTTCACACGACAACAAAATAAAAAACTCAAATGTTCTCTTTCCTTTGTTAGGCGTTACAACAGAATGAGTGAAAGCAAGCCGGTCACTGCACCGACCACAACACAGCAGAGGCAACTGCCACACTGCAATAAACCAACTACAACAATAGTGCATGAGATACTCCCCACAACTCACATTTGAAGCAAACCTACGACAATTTGTGAAGTGGCCGGTCGCAATACTCCTAAGGGAAGTTCATAAAAATTGTACAGGATCCAGCATAATTGTCACGTAAAAAGGTTATGCAATCCCTGTGCAGTCCTGGACATGTCCTGAGGGTTACAGGAGGTTGAGACAATCGGCACATGAAGGTGGAAAGATTGTCAGTCACACGCACCGGCCGCCTTTACCCCCCAGATGACTGAGTCGACCCCAGGACCATAGTGCGGTCAGAAGGAAAAATTTCGAAGACGCCATCGGGAATCGAAGCCGCGACCTTCAGGCTTGTAGCTTAGTGCTTCAACCAACTGCGTCACTGCGTGCCCCCGCAATTTTCAAGTATGTACCATTATTTTTAACAGGGCAGTTGGCAGTAGAAGTGATCATTCTCATAAGGACTGCATCACGTGTTTGTAGAAGTGATAGCGTTACACCACGTGTGTGGCGTCCAGTACAAGCTTCAGGCGATTCAACTCCCTGTTTCCGGAACGCGACTTTGCACTTAAAACCTACCCCAACCTCTCCAGTAGAGTATCGTGAGCCCGCATCCCTTTTCGCCCTTCTAAGCCTTCAGCTTCCCTTTCAACTCAATAAATTTTATCCCTCGTACTTAAATCTCGCCCCACTTAAAAAGAAAAGATCCACATTCGTTGTAAAAATTTCCATTTTAAAATTTTCTAGAACGCAGCTGGTTGTAATACGAAACTTCCGTTATGTTCCTTAAGTGTGTATAAAACAAAGTATTAAGGGTGTATACCGTATGGATACCGTACAGAGTTCTTCACACAGGCCTTTTGAAACTGATGGAAATAAGGGACCATACGCAAATATATTCGTTTCTGTATACACACCGCCGTAATTACGCAAAATCTCACAAATTCTAAATATTTACTATATAATATAAACTAAATTTCCTTCATAATGACAGTATTATCCTGGACATTGTCTAAGATTATTTAATGCATACTTCCACAAGTAAATATGATAAGCACGTGTTTTACACGTGCTTATCATATTTTATAGGTACTGAATTTGTAGTGCAAACAAAATAAAATTTTCACACGTAATGACATTTCGATCTGATACACCAGTGGGAATCACACATAAGATTATCCAGATCACAAATGACTGAATTTCGACGTTTTGAACGTATTCGCTTTGGTTTCATCAGATATAAAACGTAATTGGTGGTTTACGTGTTTTCGGCGTTACAGCGAGTATTTTAGCGTCTCGCGGATATTCGACCGCTGAGACTGAAATTCTGGTCAGCTCTGGATGCGTTCCCCCGCACACTGTTGCAGGAGAATACCGGTACATGCAAATCACAGGTTCATGCCTTGAGATCATTGATTCGAAGATTGTTTATGAGGACTGTTAGTAAACTGAAATATCGGGGGTAGTTGAAAGTGGGTGCTAAACCTAGCTAAAGGAACTGCAAGGTTTCTGCAGAAGGTAGTAGTCGTTTGTCTGGTCAAGAAATGCGCCTCCTTTTTTAAACACTTATTTTCATTCCCGTGATTACAAGACCCCGTCATTGTAAACTATCCGGAATCAAATGACTCTAGTCCACACAAATTCATAGGGGGGAAGGCGGTGGCGCAGTTGGGTGAGGCACTGCGCTGCAAGGGGCAAGGTCGCTGTCTCGATTCCCGATGGTGTAATTTGCCTCACTATGGCCCTGGGGTCAACTCATCCTCTAACAGAAATGAGGGTAAGTTATATACCATTGGGATAAAGGCGGCCGGAGGGTATTGCTGGCAAGCTTACCACCTTCAAGGGCCGAGTGTCTAAAACTTCTGGGAGCTTCAACCTGGAGGAAACCCCAGGGCCTGTCCAGGCCTGTATAGGGATTGCTTTAACCAACGTTACAACTTCTTACACTGTCTTATCAACACATACTTTAATATCATCCATTGATATGTGTCTGCATTTTCCAGGTGGTTTGCTTACTTAAAGTTTTCAGACTGAAAGTTCTCGTGAATTTCTCATTGTTAGTGTCTTATAAACGCTCCGTCCCCTCATGTTTGTTGTGAAATACGTTTATGTAATACTAAGAGTTAGAGAAGATCTTTAAGAAATGCCTCTTTCACTGCTGAAAATAGGAATACCAAGAATGAAATTACAGCACAATGATACAAGAGGCTGTGGAGAATTTAAATTAGATGCAACCCTCTTACGATATGCTGAAATGCGCTTCTTGTTGTCAGCGGTCCTCAGTAATCCCTTCAACGTAGAAATGTCAACGTAACAGCTTGTTCTGTATTTGTGTGGTTCATTTGTTGATCTGTAACTACAATTTATGTTTAATTTTCATTTTAAGTAATAACTGTAACAGGAGACAATGCGTGTGTCATTAGATCACAGCAGATATGCCAAGCTACCTTTCCGCTTCTACACACTGTTTTTTATTGTAAAATTGTAAGATTTTAAACGTTCAAAATTTGAGCAATAATGCACATTTGTTAGGAGATTAGTAGATATAATAAGGAATATCTTGTGTTTCGTAGCAAAAGAAGGGTTTAACTTTAACGAAAGTTCCTTAGTCTGATGGGTGTCACTACTTAACTTGCACAATGAACGAGATCCTAACATGAGTTAATCTTCCTTGATTACATTTCAGTGTCAGCAGGGCTACTGATCTTGCACGGTGAAAGAGAAGAATGTTTCTTCAGTACATGCTCAATTCTGTCCCGCGTGCAAATTGGAAGCAAATAGGTAGGGATGGTTAGGACTGGGGTGAAAGGAGGGGATTGAAAATTCCATCCAGTAGAACAGAAGTCTACCCTATTACCATACAAACTGCCAGACTCGTGCTCATAACAAGAAATGTCTTAATCGCACAGTGATGTGGAGTTAGGGACCAGCTATTCCGGAAAATTGCATATAGGAACGAGCAAAGGAAGACGGGAGATTGTTGAAAAGAGACAGAGAAAAGAGGTCAATGACAGTCCAGGTTCTTCTCTGGAGAAAGTGAATATTTCCTTTTCACTTACAAATTGGAGCAAAAAGTTCGTAATTGTTGCAATGAACAACTGTGACTACATAAACTTAGTAGTCCATGAAATCACTAATTTGGTAATGATAATGATTCCATTCACTTTGAAGCATCCATTTTCTGATTTTCGTATAACGGATAATAAAGCCTTAATTCAGTGAACAAGGGAAGTCTAATTAAGCCCTCCATTTCTAGATTGTCTAGAAAGTATGTGGAGACTCGTTCTGTTTCTCTCCATTTCACTCGAAGGTAGTTTAAAGAGAACAGTTCCAGTTTCCGTCCGCAAGACTAAAATAAGCTGTGTGTCTTACTAATGACAAGAAACTCGGGAAGGCTCTACGTAAGTTACCACTGCTCTAAAAGAGTTAAATTAATGGCATGAAGAAAATTTTCAGATTTTCTGTCGATCCGACTCCATTCCCTTTGACCTTTCATCCTAAATTAGTTTTTAAAATTTTGTACTAATTTTCCATTAAATTTATAGGACTTAACAACACTTCGAAACCCCCACACTCACGTATGTTATTAACTTTTCTTTTTTAAATTTACCCACATTTTTTCGGATGTCATATTGATATTATCTGACCCAGACTAAATATAACTCACCTGTCGCACCCACTGTGTTCTGCGGTTCCTTCTGGTTACATTCCATGTGATACTGGCGTACCGCTCTGTAAAGCAGTCCCATTACAGGCCTCGACAGGGCCTTAGGGTCCCAGGAAATTGAGGCTCCCAGATTTCTAAACAATCAGCCCTACACACCGGCCGCCTTTACCCCTCAGGAAATATTCCTGGTGCTCATTTCTGTTAGAGGCTGAGTCGACCCCAGGGCCGTAGTGCAACCTAAAGTTTTATGTCAATAAAAAAATCCACTGACACCATCGGGAATTGAACCCCCTACCTTCCGCTTTGTAGCGCAGTGCCTCAACCAACTGCACCAACGCGTGCCCCGTCTATAGTCCATAACATCCCAGAAGACATGAATCTTGAACGTACGTACAACAATTTCATATCTTGATGCAGATACCAACCTTTACCGTTACTTTTTTTTTTTTTTACTGGCATGATTAAGGTCTTACAGCGCTGGCAGATGCTTGCTAAGATGAGAGGAAGTACTGGCTCGCGACAAACGAAAAGGGTGGGAAAATACGAAGGCCTGAAGTGGAAACTACTAAGGAAAGTGAAGGCGTGGAACAAAAGGAACTAGAGAGAAACGAACACTCGTAACATAAGAAGAAGAAAAGACCTAGAAGGAGGATAAGGCGAAATGAAGAAACAGGAGATAAGGACGGGGCAATGGAAGTCTGCAAAGTTTGATACGGAGAGAAGAGCCGGTAGTTGTAGATAGTAACGTTATATAATCCGCTTCTACATCTGAGAAACGGCGAGCATTTTGGAGGCTGGGAGCAATGCGTACTGAGAATAAACAAGTACAGCCCGGTCTGAGAAAACTGGTACAGTACGTTCTGCAGGAGCACAGACCGAGCCCTGGAGTAGCGTGCATGTTAACTGCTACGATTGTTTTACGAGATGCTGGCCTCAGGTCTCTGTGGTTATCTGCCGACTGTCTTCGGAGTTTTCATGCATGAGCAAAACAAACAAATTATTACCCGTGAATAAAGTATATTGTGTTCTGTGTTGGTAGCAACTTTATCTTCACGTTACAACTTACCGCAATTTCAGGCTTCCGCTGCGATGTTGATATCTGCGCTCTTCTGGGGTATTACGCAGCATCGAATGGTAATCCTTTACCGACGTTTCGGGACAAAGTGTCGGTCCCATTTTGAAGCGTCAAGAAGTCCTTCTCGGGTTTCTCGACCCTTTATGATTGGAGGGATGGGCTGTAGCGAAGCGTCGATAAAGGATTGCCATTCGACGCCGAGAGTATCCCAGAAGAGCGTACATCTCCGTGTAGAATTTTACTTCAAATTATGTTACTATATTTAAAAATAAAGTACTTTTTTTTTGTCAATATTAACAGTCTTTAAATAAGGAATCAGTGCCTCTTTATTTACAACGGCCAAGCATTTCGACTCCCCTCCCTGTGCCATCTTCAATATCTCTTTTGAACACTTAGCTTATATAGTGTAAGCTTACATACCCAAATGTGGACACACGTGACAGATTCTGTAAATATGGGTACAGTAAAGGCGATAATATTCTTAACGAAAAATATATTGCAACAAACAAAGTATTACTCAACCCATTTTCGGTTATGGTATGCTGAGAAGCTGAAGAACGTACGGAATGAGTGAACACACAAGGGCCCAACACAACTAACAATGACAGGCGTGACACAAGTCACCATACACGGCACCACCACAAATACGAACAGAGCAAATGCAGGTGACAACAGTACGTACTGCGGAAATGTAATCCTGTAGGCTACAACCTGATGTATCATATCGATCCTAGATCAAAGAACTATTAAGACCGAACTTAATGATCCCGTATTGCTTAATGGGACTATACTGCATAAATCGTCGAAGACTTGCATTCGTCTAAAGTACACATAATTATTCTATTCGTACCTCACCGAAAACACAGACCGTGCTCGTTATAAAGACAAACCGTTTAAAGGTTTTTATGGAAATAATTGCTACTTGTTTTGAGGATAAGAAAACACACAAATATACTGTCTGACAAAATTATCTTTTTAAATTTACAGCCGCTTAAATAAAGATTTCAGGATATTTCGCACATGTTAAATACACTCATTATGTCGCGTGTATCTTGTGTGTGTGGAATGTAGTTTTAATAAGTTGTTATTTAATTAACATTTTAATTAATGATATAATTACGTGACAGTTGAAAAACAAAATTCAACTAAAAACGTACATATATACACAACCTAAACCATATGTAAAACTTGTGATCAAAATATAGTACAGATGATGCATAAAATGTCATCGAAACTATTTTCTCGATATCAATAACGCGATATTGAGTGGACACTTTGGTACTGATATAGAAAGTTAGCTCAGGGTACAAGTTACCAGTTCTGACATATGTATGACATATGTATGACCCGTATGTTATGGTCGTCGTCGTCGTCGTCGTTATTATCATCATCGTCATCATCAGTACGTGCACATACCCGCAAAACATGAAAGTTTAAAGGCACGCCAAATATTTTATTTTCTTTGTGTCTAATTAAAACGCTTGAGAACCCCGTAGTCTAAAATATACGTGTATAATTTCCGGAATTTGTAACCCTAAAGCATATCGAGTTCCCTGAAGTTTGTCACTTCTAAAGACATGACGTGTAGGTTTATGCTCTGTGACTTAACAATGAACAAGATACAAGAGTGAGTGTAAAATATTAATTCGGAAAATGGAGATCTCATACATTGCAAAACAAAATAGAAGGAAGTTCCTGACATGGTTTTGGTTAATTTAATTTAAGGACGCCTTATCAACTGCCTTTTCTGTAAGAGTCGGATTATTGAAAAAGGTGACATGTAAAAAATATAGAACGAGTTAGTCATGGAGTTTTTGAGTACTTTCAGAACGTTCCCCTTGTGGACTAAGAAAGCCATGAAATTGTATCCTGTCGTTAGGCCGAAGATCTAAACTGAGTCTTTGCCAGTATGAAGCTGGGTACTCCTCTAACATACTCAGTGGAATGCAGATCTTATCTTCATTATGTCCCAAATGTGAGGAGTATTTTCGAATTCTGTAACACCTAATACACGATTTCTAAGAAGACTATTTTCACCAGCAAACTGGGCTTAAATTTAAGGAAGAAACTAGTAAAATGCTACATTTTGGTCATAGCTTTTTGTGGTGGTAAAAATGTGACACTTCGGAAAATAAATCAGAAATACCTGGAAGTCTTTGAAGTGTGATGCTGGAGAAGGATGGACAAGATCAGCTGGACCGATGGCCTGAAAAATGAAGAAGTATTACGTAGACTCAGGAAGGAAAGGAATATCCTGCGTACAATAAACAGCAGGAAGGCCAACTGGATTGGTCACATCTTGCGTGGAAGCCGCCTTCTAAAACACGGTACTGAAGGCAAGATAAGAGGAATAAGTGACGGGAAGAAGAGGAAGAAGTCGTCAGCAGCTATTGATGACTTTAAGGAAAAGAGAGGATGCTGGAAATTGAAAAAGGACGCAAAGATCGCACTCTGTGGGGAAGTAGTTTTGGAAGAGGCTATGGACCTGTCGCAAGACAGATTACGGGATGAATAATACACACTGGTCCGTCTCTAATACTGCGATACGTGATGAAAGAAACTACGTGCAGACTGGGAGCTGAGCCTCTCACAGCAGATGTGATGGAGATTCAAGTCTTCTGTGATATTCTACCGTGTCTAGTAAATATTTACTTCTAATTCTTCACCTTGCGACACGACGTGACATCCTCAATGACTTCGTGACAAGTCTTTAAAAAGAAGATTTAGAATTTTAAAAAATTGAAATGCTTTCTGCATAGATACAATTCAATGTGCAAAATTAATTGAAAATTTTACTTTTGTATTAGGAAGTGAAAATGTAGGAACCGTTAAGAATACACTAACAAAAAAATAAAACAGATACTACGTTCCTTGTTATATCATAAATTCTGTTCTCATGACAAGCCGTGTTTTAATTAAAATAGCACACAATTTTGCAGTGCATTGCAAGTGATGTAGCCTATTAAACACGCTCTCATATGAGCTGTAATAAGAATTCTTGTAAGTCCATACAGGAACAAATGAAACCTATGCAAAGGTATATACTTTCATTTAAAAATGATATTCAAAGCACTGAAATTTACGAATAAGACCGACTCAGTGTATACTGTAATAAATTTCGGTTCAAATGAAACAGCTTTGCAATAAACATTACTGGGAATTAAATTATAAACACAAATTTAATGTGTTCCATGTCCGTGCACTATATTATACAAAAACACTAATCACCAACAAATGCACAAAGAGAGTTTTATCATCAATTGTAACGCACTCCTACATGTTTCGACCCTGCTAGGTCATCTTCAGGGAGAACTTGCGAGCCGGGACCACAGAGAGTTCACGCCTCCAAAAACAACGCAGTACACAGTCAACAGCACATTCTCACTCAACTATAAAGTACAACCTTAGTGTAACGATAACAAAAAGTTCTCCCTGGAGATGACCCAGCAGGGTCGAAACATGTAGGAGTGTGTTACGATTGATGATAAAACTCTTTGTGCATTTGTTGGTGATTAGCTTTTTTGTACAAACGCAAAGATTATGCGGTGTTTTGTCATCCTGAACTTACAATATGATGATAACTTGTTTTCGCCTTTTTTATAGTAAGGATATAAGAATAAAACGTAAGAGGGAAATTCGCCTTCACCTGTTGCTACGTATGTAACCCTGAAACTATTAATTATATTTCGACTATTTTCGTATTTCTGGTCTGCATCAACCTTTTAAAGCCTAGCGGTAACTTTACATACCACCGGGTTTAACATTAAAAAATTCTACGTGGTGCCCACATTGCGTTTATGTGTTTTGTACGGATCTCAGAACAAACAGCAACTTTTGCCTTATAAAACATTAAGAGATTGGTTTTTATAACCGAAGTGGAGAGTGTTTACAGCGCGGTACGCAATGAGTCCTTATATAAAACAGATTACGTTCCGTATTTAAAGGGTTAAATGCTGTAGAGTGGATTTTACGTTTTCATCTGTTAAATATAAACCCTGATTCACAAAGAAATCGAAATTCAAAGATTTGTCAGAAATGGCAGGTCGTTAAAATAGTTTGCACATAATGTAAAATATATTTGTTTGTAAGATTTATGAATTTTATGCGAAATATTTTTCGATGTGAAGAACATATAAAGGAATAAACTATTTTTTCTAAGTTATGTAAATGTCTTTGCAGTAATGCATTTATTTCTCTACCTTAACGAGTGGACTTCTCTACCTTCCAGTTTATATAGATTGTTCCCCCTGAGATGGGTTGAAACATATAAGGACAAGTTTTAATACTGTTTTACTGTATGTTGTATCATACATTTTATTATGTTGTATTTGTCGTAAAAATCTCTTAATGTCTATACTATAGCCTAGAGCGTTACCGCTACAATAACCTGTTCGATGTAACGATTGGCCCATTCTCACCTAGTTTAACTCTAGCGCATTATAATGCATAGAACTGCCAGAGTAAGTCTTGTGGTCCGTGATATTTTGAGTTTCAAAATATAGGGTACGGGATGGAGAAAACTTTTTTGACTTTTCGGAACAGTTCCACGATCAGACACAAGGAAAATTGGCACACGTCTGTGAGCATAACACCGAAAGTAACAAGTAACAACCAAATA
>BLKM01001775.1:1322149-1549210 GCA_013340265.1 Coptotermes formosanus
TTTCCATTTTATGGAACCCGCAGGTACATTACCACATTCACAAGCGTCCGGCTGCTGTCCCTGTCCTGAACCAGATCGATCCATTCCATGCCCCCATCACACTTATTGAAGATCAATTTTAATATTATCCTCCCATCTACACGTAACTCTTCCAAGTGGTCTCCTTCTCTCAGGTCTCCCCAACAAAGCCCTGCATGCACCTCTGCTGCCTCCCATACGTGTCACATGCCCCGCCCATCTCATTCCTCTTGATCTTATCATCCGAATACTGTTGGGTAAGAAATATAGATAACGAAGCATCTCATTACGCAGTCTTCTCCACTTCCATCTTACCTCGTCCCTCTTGGGCCTAAATATCTTCCTCAGCACCCTGTTCTCTAACACCTTCATCCTGTGTTCCTCCCTCAAGGTGAGAGACCAAGTTTCACACCCATACAAAACAACAGGCAAAATTACATTTCTGTATATGTTAATATTTATATTTTTGGATAGCAAGATGGAAGGCGTTGGATCGACAAGGACTAAATTTAAATTTGCTATGCAAATATAATGTGGCAAAACGTCATTAAAATCCACCCATGACTTGTAAGATGAAACTTGCGCGTGTGAACAGATAGACACACAATTTCCCAAATTTCCTGTTGCTTTACGCACTTTATGCAAGGACGGTATAAACGGGAAAGTTTATACCTGTGCACGCCATGAAGGCGTGTGGGGGGAAACACCAGGTACAGCTCCACAAATTCTTAACTTCAGCAGTAGACAGAGGTGAGTGTTCAGCCTCACAACCCGACTTGTCCCTGGACAGGAAAGTCTCAGTTTTCACTAAATAGGTGGAGGAGTGGGATCCAGGGCCGGTCTGGACACTTTGGAGAACAGACGACGAATCTTTTGCGTGTACCGGGGAACCGAAGCCAGATTCCTCGGTTTTCCTGCCCACAACACAGTCCCAATACTGAATTCGTTATCCCTGATATAAGCGGACTTTCTCAAATGCAGTTTTAACTAGAGCCTTCTGAGATGTGAGCTGTTCTAGCATATTAAGCAGGGTACAGTGGTAATTTTGTACCGACGTTTCGGAACATCCTATCAGTCCCATCTTCAAAGGCCAGGACGTCCAAGAATTCCGAAGTCTTTTGAATCTCTGGACGTGGGATAGAGCAGCCTCCCCATAGAGGTGTACTGTCCATGATTTCAGACTTCCGCCGCGATATAAATTAAATCTGCGCTCTTCTGGGATACTACACAGCGTAGAGTGGTAATTATGTACCGACGTTTCGGGACAAACTGTCGGTCCCATCTACAAAGGTCAAGAAGTCCCAGAAGAGCGCAGATCTCATCTATATCGCAGGAGAAGCCTGAAATCACTCATAGCAAGTTATGCGTGTAACTTTAACCGCGCTAAGGCCAATGGAGTTATGGAGAGGCCGAGAAATAAAGCCGGACACTGGTGGCTACACATTTTATACGAACACAAGTCGTAAACCGCTGAAGCATGTATTTCATCTAAACAGGACATAAATGGTCCTTTCAAACCACATAAGCATACTACGTCCCAATTTCAAGCCCAACAGGTTAATGCCTTTTAGGAAATAATCGTTGCCCATTGCGAGAATTATATCAAATAATGCCCAAACCCTCTGTGGATGAAATGAGAAGCTTTGAATGCTAAAGCTGGTGGTACATGCAATAAACATTGTGTTTTAAACGGTTAACAGCGAAACATCGGGTAGGTTGCAAAGTTAGAGCCGATCCTATAATCCCCAACTCATTTTCACACAGTTTAGATGATTGTCAATAACGGAGCCACAGACGCATGGCTGTTTGAGGTCTGTATTGTATGTGGTGTGAGTAGCGGTACCATGTTCAAGTTGGCCCAGGGCTTATGTATTGCCAAATGTATAAACTTTAAATCTGCATTGGAATGACACCACCTGTTTTTATCAAAAATTCACGCCCTTTAGCCGTAGATTATATTTTTTGTGTTTTCTTATGATTCTCAAAGTAAACATAAATTATTTTCCTACACAACATTGACTTCTTGATATTTGTGACGGAGAGGACGTTCCCGGTGCAGTAAGAAGTAGCCTTTTGAATACCATTTACGTGAAATTCAAAATTAAAATGTTTCAAAGATTACTTAAGTGTTGTCTTTTGTATATGTATTACCGCCTCCTTGTTTTTTTTCCATTTTCATAGCTTCGTCCTCCGTCAGTGTCATTCCAGCCCCCTTCCAGGCAGTCGATACAAAAAAGACCTGGACTTCACAGTGTTTCGTTATTGGTCCTTTCCTAGTTCGTGACTAATAAACCATTGTTTTATTTATTTACTTATGTACATTTTATATAATGATGTAACACCTTATGATTCCCAGCGAATAATTAATTCGGCAAAATAATGACCTAGTTGGGTGTTCTATCCTCGCATTTGGGTAAAGGAGCTGAAGAAGACAACAAGTACACTTAACCAAGATAGTCAGTACAGAGACGATAAGTGGGCGTCTTTTGAATAGAGTTAGAAGCCTTACCACTTGCAAGTGAATAATTTGTCGTGAGCATATCTTCTACGAACCGTATGTACATTCAGCTACATTTTTATACGATGCGTAATAATTTATTTTGTCGTGTTGTTTTACATTCCATAACACCTACATACTGATGTGTTAAGATTTCAGTTTCACGGTGTTAATACAGCGACCTATGGGATATCTACAACCTAGCATTTTTGACAGTTGACGAAATTACAATATGTGTAAGTGCGACAAAATGAGAAATCGTGAACCCTTTGATCATAATGTCCCGGCCTTCCGTCGTAGTCACTGAATAAATTCAGGGAAACTTCATTACAGTAGGTTATCTCTGCCGGGTTCCATCCGGTCACGTCAGGAAGGCTGCTCATTTGTTTGTTGTGATCACAGAAGAACAAATTGGGAGCATCTGGTTTTTGTTAATGGCTGGGCTGAAAGTTAAACAAAGCTAAAATTGTGTGTTATGGTACATAAAATCAAGGACGAGACGTCCATAAAATAACCAGACATTCGTAACAGCGCCAGCTATGTTTCTGGAATGGAAGTAAACGCGGAAAAACAGTTTCATATTCCAACGCGAGATAGCAGCACCAACCACTGTAAACCGTTGTATGTAGTGCTGTGACACGAGTACTGTTAACTTGAGGGCTATTGCATTATGGCTCTGACACGGCTGTCGGCTGCGTGCGTAGTACTGAGGGGACAGTGTTCTGTAAAAGAAATGTAATATATAAAGGTTTACAGAAAATTCTAAGCAATTTACATTCGTTCCCAGACAACAAGTTTGTAGCAAGGGCTTATCTTCTTTACTGCTATTTATTGAGGAAGTACATAGCAGACGCGTTCATTCACCCTACATAATTAAATTCACGGTTTATGTAAAGCCCTCTTTAAAAAAGGGGATGGTGCCCAATAGCGTGTGGTTTGAACTGGCAAACTGTATTTTACGAGACGGGTTTTCGTCTGTACTCAGTCAAAGAAAGCCTCAATTAGGAAGTAATGTGTTGCCCCACTTACACTCTCCTCTGTCTAGAGTCTTGTTTACAGAATTCGTCAAGCTGTGTGAGGTACACCCGTTATTTTTGATTAGCTTTGTTGTGTATGGATCCGAAAAATGTAGTGTGTGGCAGTGTGTGTCAGTGGAACGTCAAGTGAAAACCTAATCTTGAATTGCAACGTTCACTCGACTCTGTACAACAGAACTCGTCAGTCTTCGCGTTTTGAACACACACACACGAATTGAAGAAAGTCGCTCCGCTGTTCTACATTCCTGGAAGAAACACAATACGTTTTAATAGCAAAAGGTAAGTTGTTCCTGTACACGCAATGAAGGCGTATAATGAGGATGGATGTGTAGCTCGACTCATTCCTAATCTCTACACTAGATGAAGGTGAGTGATTAGCCTCACGCCCCGGCCTCTTTACCTCGAGTTGCCCATTGAAAAGGAGACTGGGTGAGATCCATATTCGGTCTGGACTATTTGGTGAAGAGAAAAGTCACTTTCACGTACCGGAATAAGAACAAACCCATTAATAATATTGATTCTTATGTTTTAACCCCTTAAACATTGACAGCCAGATGTGCCACCTGATTTGACATCAACAACTCGTGAATCTGTGTGGTTCGTATGAATATCACAGGGAGCAGTGATTATCTGTAATGAAAAAATATGTCTTCTGTGAGGTAGGAATTTAACTGAACTTCTAAACACTAAACGTAACTTAAAGTAACTCTAGTCTTTGAATTAGTGTTCCATACTCGTCTTCATATTCTAAGCTATCCTTACAGAAGGACAAGCGGGCGAATCATTCTTTATCAATCCGAAGTAATAGACGCGAAAAAAAAGTTTTGTAAGACATATCTGTCTTTCTTTTAAATGACGCATCTGTACATACGAACTGTCGTCAGGATTCGCGTACCTGAATGCCAGAAGTCGGAATGCATCCGGAATGTCCTGAAACCGGCAGCAGCCATCAAGCCCTCATCTCATTTTCCTCGGACCTAGGACAAATGTTGATACGGTCATCAGATTTCCTTGTGATCTTCCTGCAGCTTTGTGCATATTGACGTAACATTTCTAATTTAACTGTCAAAATTCCGCCAACAGTAATACGATCCTACCACTGTTAGGCTCTTAAGAATTATTTTTCAACGTGGAAATACACTGAGTTGTGTTTACATGACATACTAATTAACAGTTGTACAAAGAATAAAGATAAAATCCGTCCAACGACTGGAAGACGTTTAAAACACTATCTTTGACGCCACATTCAATTTGATAACGGTTTTTACCTCTTAATAGCCTGAACTTAAGTGAGCGAAACGCCTTCTGAAAGATGTGAACTGCATTACCCCTTCCATTCATACGAGCGGATACAACTTCTTGGAAACTTGAAAGGCCTTCATTAGAGGTCCTGGATAAGGAAAAGGAACTTTGGCTGCTTGATTATCGGCTGACAAATTACTTTCACGTATCTTCAGCCCACACTTGGGTGACAGCCAC
Organism: Coptotermes formosanus; assembly: GCA_013340265.1. Classification (NCBI taxonomy): domain Eukaryota; kingdom Metazoa; phylum Arthropoda; class Insecta; order Blattodea; family Rhinotermitidae; genus Coptotermes; species Coptotermes formosanus. The sequence goes on from BLKM01001775.1 coordinate 1,327,181, forward strand.
TTCTCTGTCGGAGGGCAATGATTGATTGATTGGGAATCCCTGATGGGAAATGTCAGCTGCTTTCAGTAAGTGCTGCTATCTAGGGTTGTATAATCTGGTCGTCACTCTACCGAGACATGTAGAGGGGGAACACAACTTCTCAATTGCAATAACTTGCAATATTGAACGCTGAAGGGTGGTGCTGATAAAAACCGTAACTCCGTTTTGGGATGGTGGCGAAGCTCAATAAAGGATGTATTACATGCGGGCTGCTGATCTACTTCCCCCCATCACCAACTTGGTGAATGTTTTCACACAACTGTAAGTCTCTTATACACAGACAGTGATTTTGAAACTTAAAAATATAACCAGTAATTTGGAAATGAATCGGACGTCTGTATGGGGCCGCGGTGGCGCAGTTGGTTGAGGCACTGCGCTACAAACCGGCAGGTCGCGGGTTCGATTCCCGATGGTGTCAGTGGATTTTTCATTGACATAATCCTGTCGGTCGCACTATGGCCCTGGGGTCGACTCAGCCTCTAAGAGAAATGAGTACCAGGAATATTTCCTGGGGGGTAAACGCGGCCGGTGCGTAGGGTTGACAACCTTACCACCTTCAAGTGCCGATTGTCTAGAAATCTGGGAGCCTCGACCTCCTGGAACCGTGTGGGCCTGTCCAGGCCTGTAATGGAACTGCTTTACCTTTTTTTTTTATCGGACGTCCGTATTACAAAGTAATTACACAATACAAGACCAGTTTCACATAAAATATTGTCGATGGATTAAGTCTTTAATTACGGTTAAAGTCTTTAAGTATAATTAATGGCTTAATGCATGGAAAGGTTTAGACAATTACGTAACCCTGCAAGTGACATATCTGGTTTAGTTTGGTGTTCTGCATGAGGGAAAGGGTCATCCCTCGTATTAAGAAATACAGAAAATTATTCTTGGCTTTTCAAACATATGAAAGTATATTGTCATGAAAATGTCCCTATATACGAGAGGGTCTTTGAGTGCAATAAAATACCGACATATAGAAAGACGCTGCTGCAGAGTCAGGGATTGTAAGGCGCCCGAAAAATAAGGCAGTCATGAATACCGAATGAGTAAGGATGTGTAATGAGAGGACTATTGCCTGTTTCAGTGTATTAGGACAGTGGCACAGAAAGTGCCAGAAAGTCCACGAAAGTCTTGGGCGGATATGTTCCGTGCACGACCAGAACTTTACCGCTCTACGTAACTGCTTGGCTCAACAAAATGGAATTCCTATTTAGGAAGAAGTTTGCAGTAGTTTGTCGTGTATAAAACCGTTTTTGTCCCATTTATGCTCTTGATTCCTCTTTATTTTCTTCTTTCACGTTACATTTATTGGCCTACATGGATAACGTCCTCTTGTATGAAATGAGGGTCTTTATGCCCTCCTGGAGATAATGGCCGGCAGTCTGGAGGACTGTGTTGACACGCCGACACTTAAACACCGCGGACATCACCCAAATCTGTGATATCTTTCGTTCGTTCTTTCGTTCGTTCGTTCGTTCGTTCGTTCGTTCGTTCGTTCGTTCGTTCGTTCATCCATTCATTCATTCATTCACTCACTCACTCACTCACACACTCATTCATTCACGCATTCATTCACCACGTATTCTGCCTTGCAAGAAGACATAGCCTCTTCCAAAACGAGTTCTCCAGAGAGTGCAGTATAGTGCTTCCTATTTATCTCTGAATTTGGGAAGAGACTATCCAGGAATAATAACAATAATAATAATATTGTACTTTTTCAATTTGCTTTCCACATCGCAGTACAGCAGACGTTCAAACCACTCTGTTTACGCCTGTTGCTACACGAACGTGAACCATCTCGAGTATCATTTGCTCTGTGCTTCAAGTTGCTACTGACGTCTCTGCTTCCGACGTCAGAGGAATTTGTGTGGGAGTTCCCTTCTGCTAGGCACCTCTCTTCCTCTGGTTCCTACCCTCTTGGTCTGTCCGGCTCGGGAGACCCTCCTGGTAGCAATTCTGCCGCCGGCTTAGCTCTCAGGGTCACCGGAACTGAGAAGCCCCTCTACCGCGGCAAGGTGGAGACACCGCAGGAGGGGCTGACACCATCAGCTGATCGATTTAAAAACGTCACGACCACCACCGGCTGCATAAATATTTAATTTAGGGCAAATTAACGGTGTCGCTGAAATGTCTCGTTTAGTCTCCCTCTGAATTGTCTTACTTTAATATAAAATCGCGTGGTGGATTACATTCACATTTCCCTGTCTTTCTCCCTGTCGTTAAGTCATTTGAGGGGAAGAAAAGCCAATAGCCAATAATATGTGGTGGTTAGTTTTTTTAACGACAATTTCTCAACACATTGAACGCAAGCGTCTGATGGGGAGATGCCTGTCAATGATATGGAAGGAGGGTCTATAAAGATACATTCTTGTCCTGTTAAAGACCTGTGCCAAAACTTTACTTGAGAGGCTGAGGAAAGTCAGGATAAGTATTAGGATAGCTGACTTCGGGAATGTAAATGAGCTACACTTGGGACCTCCCTGGCAAGGAGCAAATGTATTCATTAGTCATCAGCGTCGTCTAGCTTTATAGTGTCATTAAAACTAAATCATCAAGGGTTAATTACGCTGACAGTGTACTGTGAATTCCGCTGATTGGACCTCCTAATTAGACCTCCTAATTAACCACCTAACAGCATATACATGTAGCAGGTTTCTTGTTATGAGCTAAAGCTTCTCTGTTAACTAATTAAGGAGTTTCCCTTAAGAAGATTCATCACCATTGTGTTAAGGATAATAAGGAACACTGTAAATCCAGTCAAAATAAACAATTGTTTTATTTGACTGGATTTACTATGTTTATTATTATCCATAATACAACGGCGATGAATCGCCTTAAGATTCATTTTAAACGCTAGCCACGCCCAAATCCACCAGTACAAGAACATAGAAAAATACGCAGTTGCGAATAAGCAATTTTTGTGTTTGGATTTACTGTGTTTCTTAAGGGCTTTCCCCCTCCTAGTGTCCATCGCGAGACATTTAAATGACATTTACCCATTCATAACGAATATTGTAAGATAAATTTTAACATTATATTCAAATCAACTCCTCTACCTTCCTCCAGATATCTTCCCTTCCTTTTGAATGTCCCCAACCCTACCATGAGCATTGCATGCTCTGTTCATCACACTCTCTTTTATTTGGTCACCCTATTAATTAAACATTATTTTCATTCAGCTGATCCGTTTGTCTCAAAAGCTAGAAATTTGCGACATCTAGCCCATGTTTACCTTGACACTACACGGGCATGACTGTGTATGCTAATAGAGCGTGCAACCCCGTTGCATAATGTTTACAAATTTTCAGCTCTAGGCGCTCCCAATTAGTGTCTAATTACATGGTGAGTACTCTAAAGGTGAACGGCACTATGCTTCTCTATGACACTCCCATTACACTCCTGTCACAAGCACTGCCACACTACGGAGGCCGTAGAGTGGCAGTCTGTGACCAATAACACTGTCAACATAAATACCAGTAGGTGTGAGCGGAAGGTGGGAAAAAGAGATGCAAACTATTATGCTGAAGACAATAAAGAGACAAATTCGTAGATTGAAGGATAATATTAAACTATACCATAAATCATGTATGTGGACAGGATGCAGTTGGCTATACATGATTTCTACTAGCGGGATCTTGTCAAGACTTTTAATTGTCCTTCGGATTTTATAAAATCTGTTAAGTAATTGGCTGTTTCTAATTACGCCTTTAAAAGTGTGAGTTTGGTAAAGGAAAGATGGCTTTAAAATCGGGAACCATTCCGTACTTTCACACGTGTTTGCTGTGCCCTCCGTGCGGTTTACATGGTGATTTATGTTGTTACAAAGAGCCAATTGTCTTTTGTCACATTTGGTTCTTTTTGTTTCAGTTATTGAAGTGAATTGAATTCAATTTATTTACATTCCATGAATGCGAAACAGTTTAACACCTTTAGATAGGGAACAAGTCATAATAAATTACGCGGTACCATACACAGTAGTTTTTTACTACTGTAAGTTATTACCTTAGAATTAATAAAAGTGTTAATATGAACATTCTCTATTTACGTTAAAATATTCGTCTACTGAGTAGAAGGAACAAGCCTGTAGGTAATTTTTTAAAGCTGATTTAAATTGCTTAGTGTTATCAATCAGACTTTTGATACTTGTTGTGAGATTGTTACAAAAGAGTAGATTGCTCTTGGATATAGTGATAAGTTTGATAAAGGTTGGTGAATATTAAATATTTTTCTAGCATTTATGTTATAAATATCGGAAATTCATTTTGAGTTTATTTGTTTTCCTTAACCACACATAAACGGAGAGAAAATATATGCTGTCGAACTCTGTATAAAGTCATGCAAGTGACTGAATATTTTGTGTCATTATAAACGAGTGTTGATACAACCGAGGATATAATGTTGTGGTTAACAGTGAGGAATTAATTTTTATCACAGTATGCCTGACGTTATAGACCAAGTGTCGCTTAAAACGATATCATTATAAACGGGTGTATTTTGATTGAAGAGTTAGAAATTTTAAAGCATCTCTTTTGTTCGTAGTACAAATTACGAGATTCCAAGACATGTAGTTGCGCTCACCACTTAATATAATATTTTATACTATATTATTACTATATTAGTATTTATTAAATTAATAATTCATTATTACTATATTAATAGGACTAATACAGTATTCTATACTATATTAATCTTCTTCATTACACATACTCGTAATTGCAGGACGCATCTAAGTCTTCTCGTTCTGTTTCACGAGGAACCTAGAGGCCAGTTGCAATGTCTTCATACAGCAGCTATTCTCAAGGCACTGTGACTTTCTTTAAAGACCTGTGGGCTTAATTGCTCAGGCGGTTAAGCAAATATCCCACGTGTATAAAATGTAAGTTTCATTGCCGCGTTTACAAAAGCTTCCGTTGGAAAGTAGACTCTGTTATGAAGACTATGTCCTCTTGAGATATGATGCCTTATAGCATGGTAGATCACTCTTGGGAAGAGCACGGCCTCACACAAAAGAAGATAGTAATTTTCATTGTCATCTCGCTAGGAACGTCACGTCTCAGATATCTAGAGTTAGACGAAGCAAGCAGATGCTCATCTCACTTTTCCCTAAGATCTCTCCCAGTGTTAAGACACCATTTGTGTCTATGTCTTTCAGATGGTCTGTTTCCTTCAGGTTTTCCAAGATAAATTTTTGTCAAATTTTATTTCTCTTATTCATGCTGTTTTAACTGCTGACAGGTTATAGACATATTGTTGTAAGTTTGACAGTCTTCTTTCAATAAGTGGGTATTATGCTAAGGATATTAGATATGTAACGGGTGTATCGTGTATACTCGCCGATCTCAGTGGCCTCGCGGTCTAAGGCATGGGTCTGCGGCCGTTCCCTGGTTGGGATTGTGGGTTTGAATCCCGCCGGCTAGATGGATCTCTGTCCCTTTGAGTATTGTGTGTTGTCAGGTTGAGGTCTCTGCTTCGGGCCGATCACTCGTCCAGAGGAGTGTAGTATGTCTGAGTGTGATCGTGAAGCCTCGATAATGAGGTGGTCCTGGCCCACTAGGGGCTGTCGTGCCATTGAAAAAAAATTGTGTATAGCTATCCAGAACTAAGTTTTATTCAAGGTATTTCCTCTTCAAGTAGATACCTTAAACGCATAAAAAAGGTCATTAATTTTTCATATCAGTTACTAGTATCGCGAAAATTCCTTAGTTCGGCGTCCTTAAAAAGACAATTTTGGTTTGGGCGTAATGAATCGCCAGTCCACGAGCCTGACCCCTCCAGATATCGCAATCTAATCGACGCGCAGGAGCGTATAAAAGATTCGACTAAAATAATGTGTGTTAGAGGCGTGTAATTCCCGTCTAATGGCATAATATGTATAGTTGAAGTAGCCGCGGGTTTAACACACTGTGAAGAAAACAAAGATTTTTCGAGCATATATTGTTTCGTAAAGATTCTTTTTTTTTTTTATTATAATCGCTTGGGACAAAATGGACCGCATGTCCTCATAAACGGATCAGACAGGCTTGAACCACTCGTGTGGTTTCACAGAACGGTATCTTGAGTAGTGTCGACAGCTCGTATCTGTTACGTCACTGCCGTTCAGAAACGTGGTTTGTCCCTATCATGCCCACAACACAACCAAAGTTGTACGTCAAGTTAAACTGCGCTGGTCTCATGACGTTTACAGTCTTCACCTCATATGAGAATCACGGCAGTTTGCATTGTCCGCCTATACACAAAGAAGAACCTACAAAACTTATTTATTGTTAAGACGTAAAATGACGCTCTTCTAGCTGCATAGGTTATAGCGTCTAACAGTAGCGTAGATAACTGGTCGAGACCACTTATATTTCCTAGCGTCCTTTCTTGCAGAGATTCTGGGATGTTACTCAACCTATGCTGTATCAAGATATAAATCTGTTCTTTCTCGAAGATGTAGCCAGTCACAGCCAACTTTTCTTTTAGGTCTTTTATTTTGGAGCAACCAAGATTTCGGCTTTATGAAGCCATCGTCAGGCTGTACGTATACAAGAACAAGCAAACTGTACATAGTCGGAGGGAAAGGTCTTCTCCTTTACAAATACAGATAAAAAAAATTTATACAGTATAAAAGGATTGTATAAAAGTATAAAAAGGTACAAAGATAAAATGAAGTGTAAGATAGATAAGATTGTGGAGAGTGGAGCTTCGACCGTGAGATGCAAATGATTTTTAAATTGTGCTGCGGTAGCGTCAGTATTCCCCAGTGATGAATTTTATACCTTCTTTTTTTAACTATCCTCATGTATTAGATTCCCAGAAATGCTTTCTCTATGAAGCTTCAGTTTTTCTTTTTCCCAAAGAATGCTAGAATTTTTTTATGTATCAGTGCTTAAAAATGTACAAACATGGTCTATCAGTATTGTGATGATCGTTTTAAATTTTAACGGTATGTTAGTACAGATCCTGTGAAGAAAAATTATCACTTACAAGACTATAGTAGGCTTGCGTATAAAGTGTTACTATCACGTGGTTATACTGCGCCCTCTTGCGTGTGGTGAAGAGGTTTTCGCATCCACCCTGTAAGCCTTGATAGCGTTTCACGGTCAACTAAATCAGGAATGTATATGACATGCCTATACATACATACATACATACATACATACATCCACACATACATACATACATACATACATACATACATACATACATACATACATACATACATACATACATACATACATACATACATACATACATACATACATACATACGTGCATACATACGTAGGTAGGTAGGTAGGTAGGTAGGTAGGTAGGTAGGTAGGTAGTCAAACCCATTAATTTCTTCTTAAAAATATGTCAAGTTTATGTTGGTATCGTTTACCGAGTTGATTGAACAGCCTACCAATTCCATCTGCAAGGATCCAACAGTCCAAGAAGAATGCCGGACAGTAGTTATAGGGGACTGTGTGAACCGAGACTGAAATCTTGCATACGCACATATCTCGTTAACAAGGACCAAGAATAATGCCTTCTGTCACAAGAATGAAGTTTACTTCGAAGGAATCCGCAAGTTTAGTAGAGTACGTTTATGGGGAACCGCGCCCCAGTATCTAAGAAGACCTTATTTAATGCCAATAGTCTTGAAGGTGATGAGATACTGGTGGTGTATATATAGGTCTATGAATCTGCAGAAGAACACTGTTCTTTGTTGCTAAATATTACCTGCAAATCACATGGAAAAACCTAGGAACATTACCTTTACAGGATACTTGGTAACAAGACAGAGATTCGAATGCAATTCCACTACTAACATTTTCGTGGTAAAATTGGTATTGTGAATGCAACAGCTCCTGACTCTACAGGTAGCGACAGTGCTGTTTGTCACTGAGCCCATAACGACTGTGGGTTCCACCAGTCCCCCTACCTAACGAATAGGTACAGAAATTCATTTCTGGTAAGATTAAAATGGCGGGGCATGAAGCTATTCGTTTACCTTCCCTTGGCCTCTGGTGGTGGCAGCACATGTTCGTAAGAGGCTTGCACGAGCGTTGTATAGCAGCGGAAGTTATTGGCTCTAGAAAAACTATCCTTGCACCCGGGTATCATTTATGTCCATAAGATCCAATCGTCCTCTTCAAACTGTGCACAGGACTATTTCCGATCAAAATCGCGGTTGCTATGACAGTCAGTACGGGTCAACGACAGATGTTTATACGTGTCGGAATATATACATATACACCATTGCTTGTTTTTCCCCATGGCAAGCTCTATGTGGCATTTTCCCTGTCCCCTGTACCTGACAACGTCGCTGTTCCAATTATTGAAGGCCATCGACGAAGTACAAGAGGTGACAGATTGATAACATCAATTTATATCGAGAAGTGCTTTGAAGTTTCGATATATAAATAAATCTACTTTTATTAAATATTTTGTTGTTCCTACGTGTGAATTATTCACACCGGTCAAACTAGGAAAATAAAATGAGGACAGTAGTTTTCAAGAAAAATGTAGAAAAATCAAATGAATAAGTCTAATTCAAAAGTATATTGGCACTGAAGCCTCAGCCTAAATACGTAACTACACTCAAAGCACAATTGAGTCACCATAGTGATGCCGCTTGGTGTGCGTAATCTTCCATGCAATTGACAGTCTCGTGACAAAGAGAATGTTCAATAAACCACGTAATCACGTATCAAGTGTGACGTCATAGGTATTAAGTATGCGTCAGTTCCATGTACCTGGTGGGTGAATTGTTCGTAGGATCAACGGCATGAATGTCCGAAGCAGTTGAACCTCCGAACTCTTTTGTCTCTCTGCTCAATGTTGACGATACGCAGATAAATATCAAGACAGACAATGTGTGTATAATTTAATATTGAGGCGCCTTCGAGTAACTAATTTTACCGTCGAAAATCAATAAGTACTACATATTCTGGGTATGTGTCTGTAGCCTTACTTACTCAGCATGCAAAGCGCATGCGCCATATTATATCGTCATCCGTGGCCTCTCCGGCTCTACCATATTTTCCCACATTATCTCATAAACGATACGTTTTAAGAAAAAAATACTGAACATAAAATGTGTGCTTTGATTTTCTCTACAACTTCGTCCGAAATATTTCACATTCTGAGAAGAATACAGCGAGATATTTTCTCTACAACTTCGTCTGAAATATTTCACATTCTGAGAAGAATACAGCGAGATATTTTCATAAATTTACATGGCTCGTCATGTAAAGTGCCCGTTATTTTTGTCAGACTTTAGCGAAACTTGAATTTTCTCGACAGATTTTGGAAAAATCCTCAAATATAAAAATTTATGAAAATCCGCCCACTGGGAGCCGAGTTCCTTGCGGACGGACAGACGGACAGACAGACATGACGAAGCTAATAGAGTCACTTTTCACAATTTTGCGAAATCATCTAAAAAGTACTGTTCCATTTTCCAAATGTGTTCCTTGCTCTCTACGTAAGTCATTGGGTTAAATACGTATTTATTCGAAATACAGACATCTGTTACAAAGCTAATTGCCTGGCAATAATTCCGTGTTAGTAAAACTGCCGCAGCCGTGATGTATTCAGTTGTTACTGTGAAACAGACACTTTTTTAGGTACTCGCTGAGCTGGTATTTAAGACGGACCTACCGAGCTAGTTTAGCGACAATGCTCTAGACTTCTGTTGGGGAGGATAATTTTCGAATATCTCGTCGATTTGACGAAAGCCACATGTTTCCGAAAAGTTTTTCAATTCGTCATCTGTCAGTGGTCTTTCATCGATGTTATGTGTCGTAAAATAACCTCCCCCACCCACCAAACGGACAAAAAGTTCCTTTTAAACAGATGGAACAATAATTAAACTATTTGATGGCTTACATCAAAAGGAATATTTGAGGCTGCTGCTTTACTTTTATATATCAAAATACATTATATAATATCACTTTCTTTTGTAACATATGGATCCTTGACAACGGTTGTACATGAGACATATCAGCAGCATTTCAAATAACTTCCCTCGTCACAAAATACTCAAAACAACACACTACGTTTCAGGAGCAAACTGCTTCCTTCTTCAAGTGAAAACCACCTGAAGAAGGAAGCAGTTTGCTTCCGAAAAGTAGTGTATGGCTTTGAGTATTTTGGGGAAGATGGAAGAAGTTCTGGTAAATGTGCTGATGTTTCTGATCATTTTATTTTGTTTCAATCTATTTTCTTAAAAGATGAACGGCTTTCCAGAGTGTTCATGACTTATTGTCTGTCCACCTGATACTACTTCCACGGAAGAGGATTATTTTTGATAAGGTGGAAGTCGCTCAGCTCTTCAAAGGATTCTCCCTTCTTTAGGAAACCCTAAGGTTCATAACCGTGTTCACAACATACCAGCACCAAACTCTACCCTTGAGCATAAAGATCAGCCCGTAACCTCACATGGTGTTTATTTCAAGATCTAATCTCATATCCATTTTGCATTGTTAACGTCGCTGTGTGGGAGCTGTTGAAGTCCGAAGCCCCATGTAAATTTTCGCCACTTGCTTGTTTCTACGGCAGAATTATTTTAGCCCTTTACTATCGCCCAAGAGGAAGGATTTCTTCTTGTCTGCTGCCCGCGACAGCTTATGCAGTACGCCTACATGCTATCCACATTGTATCTGGTGGCTGTCTGCCCCAAATTAATCGATATGACAATCTCATTATAAGGCGTGTTTCTTTACAGTCTGCTGGATATATGTGTGACGACATAAGCAGACGGTGGAGGAGGGGAGGAGCTCAAACGGGATTGTCTGTTACTACAACAGATGCATTTAGAAATTCAACGTCAACTTGATGGTTCAGTGTGTCATGGAAGGGTGCAAAATACAGGTAAGGAAACGTAATGCTATTATGCTGTGTCATCATGAACTTCGGAACGGGGAAAGGAAGACTTAAATGACGTGAATTATGTTGATAGTGCAATTAGTTTCGTATGATTAGTTGAAAGGGAACGTTCTGTGTTCGGCTGTCTTAGGGTCGACAACAATGCGTTAGGCCTCTGAAGCACGAGGAGTTTGTCTAAATAATATTTCATGTTTCCTGTCTCACATAAAACACACCGCGTCTGCAGTGCCACGTTCAATATTTTAATACTATAAAGCAGAATCGTTGTTTATTCTGAAAATATAAGAAATAAAACGAAATACGTTATGTGGGGAAAACACAGAGTGTCTTCATGGTAACGTATGTGGTCCTACGTATATCAGTTACTGTGCTTTACGGCAGGGGTTCTTGAAATTTTTCGCTGGCCTACCACTAATTGAGGTTTAAAAATTTCAATGTAAACAAATATTTTTCATTTAAATAAAAAAGCTGAAACTGGAAAGACTGGCCGACAGCAGGAATGACTTAAATTATGTTGCCAGCAGTGCTGCGTATTGGCAAATATATGGCTTACCTTTTTTAATTTTTAATCTTTTTCCTTTTTTACCTCGATTTTTTTATTATGCCATGTACCGGTAATCAGTGTTTGGTGTACCAGTATTGGTAGGCGTACCTTAGTTTGAGAAACCATGATCTCAAGAATAGAAAAACATTCCTCTTATGTGTCCTATCTGGTGCCAAATAATTACATTAAAGCTCGATACAAATTTTGTTTGTTACTTATATCTGGTCTGTAAATTTTACAAATCTTATTCTGAAGTGTAACAAGAGTTTCTGAGTGTGCCTGTGCATTACAAGAGGCAGCAGTGTCATCTTTTAACATAAAAGTTTACAGGCCCACGTACGCTCATACGCGTGGGCAGCACATTTCATTAGGGTGTGTACCCAGGAATTTTTTAAACGCGAATATTTATTGAACATTTAGTCAGAAAGGACACTATTTTTATTAACCAAACAAACTGAATAAACTAAAACTTAACTAAAGTTTTTGTCAACTAACAACTAAAATCTACTTGAAAAATACAAATGGAAAAAGAGAAAAAAATACCAAAATTTGAGACATTAGCGTATGCTTGGGCACACCCTGGGCATACCTGTATATAAGCTTTTGGATTAGAATGGGCTGAAGTACGCAGAGAGTTCCAGGTTTGCGTACTTCAGATTCTTTTCGTGTTTGATAACGGAAGGAGTGGACCCAGCCTGTCACTGGTCCTATCTATATTCTGCATATAAGTACATTTGAAGCCGGTTATAACGATGCCGCCGATCCCAGTGGCCGCGCCGTCTAAGGCTACGTCTGCGGCCGAGAGCTTGCTGGGATCGTGGGTTCGAATCCCACCGGAGGCATGAATGTTTGTCCTGTAGAGTGTTTGTGTTGTCAGGTAGAGGTCTCTGCGACGGGCCGATCCCTCCTCCGGAGGAGTCCTACCAACTGTGGTGTGTGTTTAAGTGTGATCAAGTGAAATCACAAAACCCTTGACACCTACTGTGAACAAGTAGGTAGAAGAGGGAAGGACTGAGTAAAGTAAAGTATGTCCATGTCCTTTTCTACGACACCTCGTCTATAGCGTCAGATATTCTGTAGTATCAATTAATTACTCACTGTTAACCATAACGCTACTTTACTCGGTTATAACAACACTCGTTTATAACAACACAAAGTATAAAGTCCTCTTCATGACGTTGTAACCGAGTTCGACTGTATTAATTTCTAACCTAGTTGTCAGGTATAAAACACAGTAACAGTTTCCTCAACAAATTACTCAGCACCACATTGTGACATATGCAGTTGGCATGTTAAGAGTATCGTAACGTCGTGACGACGAAGTTACGGACTCATGTTCTTGGCCTTAGTCAGGTTACATACGCGGAGTGTATTAGAGTCTTGCAGAGTAACGGTGGTAACATCTGTGCGTTATGTAGGTCAGATACTGCGGGCACGTGAATATGACTGAAACAATAAAGCTCTTATGACGTGAATACCTTAATACCATACAAGTGTGACAGACAAGCTGTCCCTTAGGTCAAAATCAGTCTTCTAATGGAATAATATCTTGTTCTCGTGTCTTATTAAGCTCTACCTAGCCTCCTGTTCAAAGAGAAGAAAAGAGTTTTTACCCCGAAGGTAAAGCGACCGGTGAGTGAGGCTAATCATGTGCCTCAATTTAGTGCCAAGTTTAAGCAATGTTGAAGCTACAATGCACTCGCCCTATGGCCTGCAGAGGGACAAATTTACCCTCTTTTACCTTTATCTGACACTCTCTAATTTTACTTAAATTGAAAATGCGTAATTGCAGAGTATGTGGCTGTTTCAAGGTGACAGGATGCCTCACCTTTAAGTAACATTTCGAAAGATTTTCTACGTGGCGTACAGTACATCCCTCCAATTTGTAGCTTTTCTTAGATAATTTATACTTTCCAGAAATTTTAAAATTATTGAGATCTGGAATATTTGACTAAAATTTGTTATTAACGGTTTTCTTTTTTAAGTTGGAGCCGGTGTAGCTTGGTTGATCAGACTGCGAGCTGCATGATCGAGTAGTCGTGTTTCGAAACCGGAGGACCAGAGATTTGTCTTTCTGCTGAGTGTTCTGACCGGCTGTGAATCACATCCGACGTGTTATTCGGTGGGTTGAAGGATTCTTCCACCGGAGGGGGGGGGGGGGGATAGAAGGGGATCTGCCTGAGTTTGAAGCTTACCACTCCGTCTAGTGCTTAGGAGAGTGTGGCGCTATACTTATATTCCCCATACACCTTCATAGCGTTCACAGGCATCCGGTCGAAATTTGCAGGAAATAAGTACTGTACTACGTTGAGGTGTCCTCCAGTGGCGTAACAATCATTCAAAATTTCATGGAAGTCGGTCAGCTCCGTGGAGTGGCGTCTTTCATAAGAAGCTAACAGTTCAACACCTAGTCAAGAAGTTCCCCAAATCTTATGGAAGCTGGAAGTTCATTACCTTGTTCACAAGAGCTCACCACTTTTCCCTACCCTGAGGCACATCAATCCAGTTAAGGCCCCATCGTGTTTGTTAAGTACCTACTTTAATATTATCCTCCCACCTACGCTTAGATCACCCGAGTGATTTGTTTTCCTTGTTTTTCCTCACGTTATGCCACTGAAACACTGTATTCACCCCTCCCCATACGTAATACATGCCCAGCCCATCTTATTATTCTTGACTTGATCACCCGAAGAATATTTGGTGAGGAGTGCCGCGCATGAAGCTCTTCACTGTGCTATCTCCTCCACTTCCCTGGTGCATTGCCCTCTTAGGTCCAAATATCTTTCTCAGCACCCTATTCTCAAATACCATCAGCGTATGTTGTTCCCTCAGTGTGAGACACCAAGTTTCTTGCCCATATAAAAAAGAGACAGAATTTGAATTCTATACAGAGTCGAACTCGGTTATAACGTCATGGGAGGGACAGAATATTTTGGATCGTTATAAACGAATGTCGTTATAACCGAAGAGAGTAATGTTATGGTTAACAGTGACGAATTAATTGGTTCCACAGAATATGTGACGCTATAGACGAAGTGTCGAATCAACCGATGTCGTTACAACCAGGTTCTACTGTATTTTAATCTTCATACTTTTGATTAGCAAACTCGAAGACGAAAGATGCTCGACTGACTGGCAGACTGGCACACCCTGTGTCTAGTCTGCCCTTAATTTCTTTATGAATGCAATTTTGATTCTTTAGGATTCTATGGAAGTCGGTCAACTGGTTGGAACCTGAAATACACACGCAGACATCATGGCGATTTCGTAAATACGCTGTACTTTCAAGAAGGGAAGTAGGCTTAAAATTAGTAGAACTTCCTAAAGATAAAAATACGTATTTGTCATTCTCATCGGATGCAGTTTGTTCCTTACAAGAAGTATCGCGTTTACAAATTGCTCATTTTGTCCGGGAATTTATAGTAAACTCGCTTGAGGCAAAAGGGCGACTCTGTATATCAAGTATTATTATTATTATTATTATTATGTTTCATTATCTCCTTTATGCAGGGTATTCACACTTACATACCTGAAACAAAACATTTTCTAGGTTATACAGTGGTGCAGCTATTCTGCCCTTGCTAGTCATGGTGCATATAATGCTGTCTTCAACATTAAACCCTTTTGTTGTTGTTATTATTATTATTATTATCAGTAGTAGTAGTAGTAGTAGTAGTAGTAGTAGTAGTAGTATTATGCTATAATTCTGTCTTTACGACGTTCTGATGCTAGTGTCGGTCTAGGACAAGTTACTGCACTGTGGTTATGTTGTATATTGGTAGCTGAGAATCTTCAAACTATTGCGCATGTTTTGAGTATGAAAGGCTTCTGTAGTTTTATATGCATATGTGGCTGTAGGTCGAGTTTTGTAGACTAGTAGAGATACATGGGTGTAGTTCTCGTAGCTGATGTCGTATAACTGGAAAACTTATAATGATCTCCGCTGCCATATGCTTTTTTTCTTTTTTACTTCGATTGCAAGATCTTGGTACTTCTTATACATTTCGGTCTACGTTCTTTTTGAAAGCTGTGCTTGTCTGGAACAGCAATGTCAATAAAGTATGTAATATCGGTAACTTATCTGTGAAAGCCGTATATCTGAACGGTTATGAGAATTGCTTTTTATAACAGTGGCTGGAATTTATTGTATTATAATTATCATTATTATTATTATTATTACTATTATTATACTTGTTGTCACCTATATGCACGGAGTTTACGATTGCGTAACTGGCAAACGTGTTCTAGGGTATGTAATATCGCAGTTGTCCTGTAGTTACAATATATGCTAGATTCACCTCTATTTCCCTCCATAAACGTTTTGTACTTTTACATTAGCACTTTCCGAAGTATGTGGGCAGCGGCCAACAGGGCTGTTTTCTGTAGTTCCTTGATTTCGTGCTTTACCCTTATGTTGCTCAGGTAT
The DNA here is from genome assembly GCA_013340265.1 of Coptotermes formosanus. Lineage (NCBI taxonomy): Eukaryota > Metazoa > Arthropoda > Insecta > Blattodea > Rhinotermitidae > Coptotermes > Coptotermes formosanus. The sequence continues at coordinate 1,343,043 of BLKM01001775.1, forward strand.
TTTCTGAATGATTTTCAGATGGTTCCGGTTGCCCTTATTATTACTGATACAGTACTACTATTATTACTACTATTACTATTGGCCTTCGGTCTATTGACACAGCATGTAAACAAACTTCATCGGATTGAATTATCATCATGATGACCGTCGCCCTTTGCTATCAACTGGAATATTCTTCCAATAATGTCAATATCAGTTAGGTTCTCTGCCATACTAGCAGTTTTAACAAGTGTATATGTGCAGAGGCGTAAATGGGGGGGTGGGAAGTGGTGTGGTCGCCCCGCACTGCATATTACAAGGGTCGGCACAGTAGGCGGCAAATTGAATATGTCAAATAAAATATTTAATTTTCTAGGCTCATATAATTTAAATTTTTGAGAAAAATAGAAGGAAATTCGATAAATGATTGAGACCTTTTAAAGCTCATAAATTCTGTTAGGGGTCACCACTGGGATTGCTCGCCCCGGTCAAAAAATGTAGCTACGTCACTGTGTACGTGGAAGCTGAACACTTCTGCAAGGAGCGTAACACCGATTTGTATTTCTTCTCATATGTTTTACTTTAAAATTTGTGTAATAACCATAAATTATATTTCTTTCCAGCTACTTGCGAGAAGAGTGTATACGTAGCCAACATACCGTTATCAATAGCTTAACTTATTCTATCTATTTCGCCAAATTAAAGAGAATGGATGAAGTGAAGGTCACAACACTAAGCCTATCAGATGGCGCTGGAGAACATACGCCTCTCATTGTATCATCCGAAGTGTCCAAAAACATGTACCGACCTCGATATAACCACCACCTGCCTCTGTCCCTGAAGGCTGCATATGCGTTGGGGCATGTGTTTAATGATATATCTGCTGCCATGTGGTTTTCATACATGCTGCTGTTCCTGCAAATGGTGCTTGGTATGTCGCCTGTACTTTCAGGGGCTATGTTGCTTATAGGTGAGTTCTAGTGGTTATTGCCGTTCATTGAGCGGAACATAACTAACTAACTAACTCCATGGAGCAGAGTCCATCTTGAGAAGCTAACAAGTGCTCAGCTGGTCAAGAAATTCCCCGCATTTTATGGAAACGGAAAGTTGATTACCGCATTTACAAGAGACCGCCACCTGTCCCTATCCTGAGCCAGCTCAATCCAGTCCATGCCCCCGCCCCCATCCCACTTCTTGAAGATCCATTTTTGTTGATTACTTATGTATAATATCTCATTTTGTTGTTTTCTACGAAACATTTACAGTTATATTAGAATATTTTGGAGACAGAGACATACTGTCAGCTGTATTCCGTACATTAGATTTATTATACAATATCTGGTCCTAAAAATTTGAAAATCAGTAATAAATCATCATTTGTCACTTGTGTTTTTCCTACCTGCTTATGCCATGGTGGATCCATCGTGGCATAACCGCGAACCAGACAACACAAGGATATTCTCTTTGAATGAAGACGACAAGCTGACACAGATGTTTGTCGGCAATGGAAGGTAAAATGTTGTGTAGAATAGTAAAGATATTTGTTAATTGATTTATATTTAAAACATTTTTAGTAATTTCAATTAACAATACTGTATTTTAACTCTACACACGCACATCTTTGACGGAATTTGCTGTACTTATATGCCTTTGTATATTCCTCCCTTAAAATGGCCTTGTAGAAGTCGAAACATGTAGGAGAAACTTAAGTGACAAGTTATTATATATTATTTGTTGTGCAACTCTTTGAATCAAATAATCTATAATGTTCCAATTCTATTTGATTTGTGATTGATTTAACTAGTCTGTCAGAATTTCGGACCATATTCACTAATTGAATGTTGAATTGAGCAGAATTTCGAAAGATGTCTAATTAAATGAAGTGTTCCAATATTTGTCTGGAGGGAATAAGGGTTAGGATAGTCGATGGTCGTGCCGAGATTCAAGCAGGACATCTCCAAAATAAAACCTCAGAAGCCCTCTAGCTAGCGTCATCTTGATCGGCGACATGTTTAGCCGTTATTTGTCAAGTTCTGGCTGCCTTTTGTTTACACCTGAAATGAAGTAGGGTATTCAATTTAATTCTCTCCTGTATCAAACTGTAATACCATCATTCTAAAATTACATATACCTGTGTGATAAGTAAATTTTATATGATGTTTGTGTTGAACAGGAAAGTGAGCCTGAAAAAACGCAATATTGGGTAAAGTTTGCTGTTTTGGCTAATAATTTCATCGCCTGTACAATTTGTTTTGGAGACGGAAAGAAAAAACTTAAACTCCACTGTACATCTTTTATTACTTTTAGGCGTAACATTTAAAATTCGTTTCTGAAGCTGAAGTTTGTGACATCTCGACTTTTCTTGTGTTTGTAACGAGAAGTTGAAACTTTCTTACGCACGAGTCTGGGTTGAAGTAACTTGTGTTATGTCAGGAGTTCTCTTTGTCCCAAAGGATTATATTCGTTCGTCCAGTCATTGGTTTTGCGAAGATTCTTTCAAGGAAAAGTAATTTCTCTTTTACTTACAAGCAGTTTCCACTAAAATATTACAGAGGCAGTAACAGAGGACGCTTCGATTTGAATTGCATATATTACTCGTAAAGAAACCCTCGAAGCAGAAATAATTCTGACGATAATTTTCATCGTAGGCTTGGAAAAAATGTGTCAAAGCCAGTGACGGTTTCCAGGGTGATTATTTGAGAGGATGGTGCACACTTTGGAAGGAGAGTGTGTAGTCAAATATTTTATTCTGTTAGCTTTTTTTTACCAGTGGTTGCCGATGGTTCATGCAGCGAAAATTTTTTATGTCGATAGATTATTTTCCCTGATTTAATACGCTAATTAAATAATCCAAACTCATTCCTGTAAATTAATTATATAAGTATTTGTGCAACATAAATTGAAACGTCGTTTTATTTGTTATATATATATCCGTTTAAGTTAATATGCATCTATAAGGCATATTTATGCGTGTATGTCATTATAATGAGCAGTAGTATTATTAGGTACTAAATATTCCAAAAATTGCACGGAGCGAAGAAGAAGAAGAAGAGAGAAATGATTAGTCACTGCTTTACTCTTAAGTTAGTAGCTGAGGTTTCGAGGTTCAAGTCGTCACTAAATGCCAAAATTTATTACGCGTATAGAGATTGTAATTTTCAAACCTGTTATGCCAGTAGAATTCTCGTAATTTAATTTCGTAAACTTATAAGTAAATACAAACCTTTGGCCTTTTTTGTTTCCAGCCAGTTTTATTTCTTAAAAGAATGCTGAAGTAACTCTTGTACTGTTTTCCCGCACAACTATTGCTAATCAAAACGTGTCGTAACGGTGCACTATTCAAAATGAACAACTCAAATCACAGTGCTTAATCAGTTGTCGTCATCAAAACAAAATTTTTTTAACATGGTGTAGCCACTTTCTATTTTCCGAAGAGGTTACCTTGATGAATAAACCTAAATATATTTCACAGGTTTATCTCTCAATTTCAAGACCTACATTCAAAAGAGTTAACTTTTTTGTTACTTCATTGACTGACGCCGCCGCCATGCTGGAAACGTTCAATACAGGAAATTAAAACGTACGAGGATAGGGTGGGGTCTAGTTGCATGATATTTGTACAGAGCTCTGCGAAAATCGATCTATTAACGTTTATGATAATGGTCTTGGTAACCGAATAGCCGCAGTCTGTGGTGTATGTACACGACTGTGGAAGACACTCTTAACGTCTAATGAGGTGGATGCAGTGGCTGTGCTTTTGAGTTTCATAATGCTACCAGCAGATAAAATGTTATAACCGCTAAATTATGTCCTTAATTGATAAACGAGTCTGTTAAAGGACTTTTCGCCTGCGGAAATAGAAATTACGTTTTATTACACAAGCAGCAAACGTGTGTTCTTATCTTCAAACTTACATTTAGAAGAGTCCAGTGAAGATGTTTTTGACCTACAAAAAAGAGAAAAATTCGACGGGTTCTATCTAATGTTAAATCGCTAAAGCGGAAGTTAAAGAACACCAAACAGTTCTATAGGATTCTGACGTTGATATATCCCATTTTGAATCATACACTCTGTAAAATTTTTCATTGTCTTTTAGTTAGGACGTAAATTTTTATTCTACATTTGGGAATATGGACAAAGACCAAAGATGGAATGGTAACAAACAGAATACCTACCTGTGAAAGGTCGTGTGTGTTTTGTGTTTACTTAAACAAATATACGCATGATATATTTATAGCGAACGGAACAGAAATCGTGAAATGTGCAAAACGTAAATTCAAGTGTGCACAAATCCCAGGGGCCAGGTCGCCCGGGCGACTAACTTTTGTATGGTGGCTCCTAATATTTGTGTGCCTTAACATGGAATGTGCTTCATGTCACCAATTTGTTACCTAGACGTTTGATGTGGCCCCTAGATATTTGGACCATTTGTGTACCCCTGCAGCAAATGTAGTCTAAATTAAGGCTCAGTGGTTCTAAAGTCTACGGTCTTGGCCTGTCGGTCTGTGGAAGAAAATAATCAGCAAGCAAATAACAGAACTGATTAATTCCTACTGCCCAATATCCAGTAAATTGAAGACTGTAATGGAGAGAAAGGTCGAGTTTTTAAATAATTTATTCATATTTTTCGCATATAATTTTAACAGCGTTTTGCTAGTTGTCTCAATGCTGGGTATCATTTCCCTGGATTCTTAAATATGTCTCTATGCCAGGTTACTCACTCACAGATTCCGAAAATTGAGAGTAAAGAGGGTGTTTATTCCAACGAGTGTGATAATACGTGGTGAGGAAAAAAGACATACAAGTACAACTCTCGTTTTACGTCAGGGTTACATTCCTGAAAAACGTCGCGCAAATCGAATACAGAATTACCATTTAACGCCATGTATTTCCTGAAGGTTAGGGGACTGACAATATCATCCTATATAGTGTATGACTATACCGCTAGTGGACATACGGGGCTGCAGATTTTGTATGTCCTGTGTATACAGTGTATATATATTTCTATGCAGTATACATATATTTCTATACAATAGATTTATTTATTTATTTCTAAAGCAATAAAAATATAAGTGATCCGTATTTTTTGGTACGGTTCTTTAGGATGGGACTGTGGTCGTCTTGCTACACAAACACTGTAGTTCCTGACTTAGCACTTGCCTTAATTCTATCAGCATTCTCGCAAATTTTATGCACGCTACTATCATCGAGTCTAACATTACGGTATATATCAACAATCCGTTCACATTTTTCACGTCGGATTTTTACATGTAGTTTCTCTTCATTACCGATTGTCTTTCGCCTGTTCTTCACTGGGATTGCACTAGGCGATGCAGATCTACGTTTCTCCCTCATGTTGGTAAGAAAAGCCAATGCTGTTGAAGAGCAAAGTAAATGAGACGCTGCTTGTACCACCAATGTATTCACTCCGTACATGTAACTGATCGCGTGACAGTTACGTCACTTCCTGCTAGCCTCCTGCAGAAGATAACCTGACCACGGATCGTCTATGCCAAATAGTGTTAAAGCGAAAGTTATCGCATAATTTCGAAAAAGTGTGTAGGTTTCCAAGTCGCGTTAAATCGAAATCGCCCGAAACGAAATCGCGTAAAACGAGAGTTACCTGTATCCATGCCCTGGGTGGGATTTCAAGCCGCGATCCCATCGCTTCCATAGCTTTAAGAACGCTGAGATCGTCCCTATCGTTACACATTAGTGGCATTACAGTTCAGTATCTTTTATTTGTCTGTAAGAATTAATACGACGATGAGGCTTGTAACTATGAAACGCTTTGAACAGGCTTGATCATGAAGGTCGCAACGGTGTAGTCAATATCCCTGCTTGGTTCGGGACGACGTGCCTGCGATTTGATTCCCGCCATGGAGGCCAGCTAAATGATGTTGATTGTGGCTTTCGTTAGCCCTTAAGGTCATTCTGGACAGTACCATAAAATGGGTCATGAGTGTTCTCTTCCACGTCCTTCATACAAAACACAATTTGGTTTTTAGGAAGGCATTAGAAACTGAAATTGTGTAATGTTTAAGTAAGAGGATTCACTGTTAACTTGGTAAAATAAAGGACAAGATTACAGCGAGTTTGTTAAGAGACGTGATTTTTGTTTGTAAATGGGGGGGGGGGGGGGAAATCATAGCTGTCAAGAATTTTTTATTATCTTAAACCTGTCTTGCACTTCAGCATAACTGTCTTTATCAGTGACAATGGAGACACTCCACCATAATAAATACCATGAAAACAGACATCCTTTCTACTTCATTATGCACACTATTATACTCTCATATCCTCACATATAAATAACTTTTCCATGTGATATGAAAATTTTAAATGATCTACAAATCAGTTACTATTATTGCCAGTGGCAAACTTCTTCTGATTCTGTCATGAAAGAGGAAATTAGGTCTCTGTGTGCTCTGGTTACATGGTCTTACTGCTGTATGAAAGACCCAATGGCAGAATAATTTGTGTTAAAAAATTTTTTTTGATTACAGGTCAATTGACTGATGGTGTATGCACACCAATTGTAGGAATAATGGCTGATCGCATTGGAAGCAGAAAAGCATGGCACATTTTAGGTAAGATTTTAAATTATCAAATTTTATATAATTAATATAACTTAACCAGAACTGTTTTTATTCTTACGTTATTGAACTGTGCTATTGTAAAATCTTACAGGAGTTGTAAAGACTACAGCTAAATGCAGTCCCACATACAGAATCAGCACAGTGATTCATAGCGTGCTTAGAAAAAGCTTGAGGAAGGAGAACAGAAAGTAAAGTGACTCATTTGCTGAGATTCATTTCATTTTAAAGATAAAAATGTACAGAAGTAAACTCGCTCTGTTGTTACGAAATCATCAAGCTCTCTTACTATCATCACAAATACCTTCTCCTGATCAAGTCAATTCACAATATTTTTATTTATTTTCCAATCCACATTAATTCAATCTTCTGATCCATTAATATGCTGTGAAGTTACCTCCTTCTGTTAATTTTACCTGATAACATTTTGATGGACGTTATTATTTTCCTGGCGTGTGATTCTCGTCCAGCCATTCTTGAACCTCTTTGTTTTTACTAGCTGAAGAGTGCAAATCGTGATGGTGCTGATTAAAAAATTGTTTTCTCCAAACCGAAGTATAGCAAACTAACATCCTCAGTACCCATCTTTTTCTCCCTGCAACCTGAGAAATGAAATTTTCACTCAAATACCTGACATGTAATGCTATATAGCTTTATGTTATTTAACAATGCTGTCAACCCTAAGATGAAATACGGCATTTTTTAAAATTTCCTCTCATTTTTGTTTAAGTTTTTGAACGAAAATAAGAGTAAAACTTATGTTAGTCTGCAAAATTATAAATAACATATCAGAATATAAGCACTTAAGATATCTTGTCTCACATCACAGATGATATATCCAAATTAAATTACAATAATTCGATAAAATAGTATGCATTATTAAGAGAAACTGTGGCAAAAATGTTATCAGAAGCAAGAATAATTATGCCCAGTATCACCAGACCACTTCACAGTATAGTTGCAAGGCCTTTTTGGTGGGGGAGGGGGGGGCATCAGACGCCCTTTCAAAAGGAAAGTTAGTGTATGAGTATGCCTATGTACAGCCTCTGATACTCGGTTACTCAAAATTAGTGAGGAGCTCTCAGTATGAAAATTTTGAAGAAAAGGGATACCCAAAGACTGGAAGCAGATTAACCCTTTAAAGATGAAACATATCTGTTTTATGCAAGGACTCAGTGCGTACCGCGCTGTAAACACTCTCCACTTCGGTTATAGAAACCAGTCTCTTAATGTTTTATATGGCAAAAGTTGCTGTTTGTTCCGAGATCCATACAAAACACATAAACACAATGTGGGCACCACGTAGAATTTTTTAATCTTAAACCTGGTCGTATGTAAAGTTACCGCTAGGCTTTAAAAGGTTAAATGAAATTCGAATGGCTTGACTGGGTTTTACAGATGACACAGATTCCAGAATGAAATTAAATGTTTAAACTTATTATGTGTCAAAGTAAAGCCCATTAAAGGAATCATCCACAGGGCATGTTTACAGTAAAATAAACAGGATACCATGGCAGGCACTGGCATAGAAAGCACTTGGATGAAGTGTATTATATTGGCCAAGAGAAGATGGAGAGACGAAATAGATTTGGGAAGACAAGTTAAAACTAGTTCTGTGAAGTCTGTGTTGACTGTGGAGAAGAAGTGATACAATGTGGGATAACAAGTTAAGTCATATAACTTACAGGTTAGCACGCACACAGGTTTATGCTGCACCATAATCATATCTGAACACATAGTCACTCTATGGGTACTTATTACAGAATTGTTCGCAGGTCAAAAGCAGTTAATATAATTGAAGCCTGTTCCGTATATTTTTATTTTTAAGAAGATAACAGACTTTCTGGGGGATGCTTGGAATGCTGAAGTCTTCTAGTGTAAACCACAGTTAATACTGTTCTTTATATTAATGCCTGATTTCAACATCTGTATAATAATCATGTTTCTTATTTTATTATTGTTGAGATTATATGTATGAGAAGTTCGGGTGAAATGTGTCACAGTTTCTGTGATTGTTGAAGCTGAAGTAAATGTTTTTGCAGTAAATAAGTACTTTCCATAAGGAATCATTTTATTCATTTTAGTAGGAAATATTTGCCATACTGAATCTTGTAACAACAAACTTTTTGTCATATTCTTGCCCATGGAAGTATAAATCAGAATGAGATTTGTTTTGTAAAACCGTAAACTTCATTATTCTCTCTGTTGTTGGAGCTTCACATCTTTGTACTTCCATTTTACATTAAAAGCTCTTCTCACCAAAATAACATGAATGTCCTGACACTGAATAGTGATATTAAGAGATATGCCTGGTAGAAACTCTAAGATGCCCAGTAGTTAGACCATATATCATTTGGCTGTGAGTCATACATGCCAGTTTATGCAACGTGAAAGTACTGGCAGTTTCAAAGGAAAAAGTAACTTTTTTCCATAGAGCAATGAAGTTTTTTTTTAGATTGAGATTACCCTATTTTCTCAGGACATTCTCTATTTACCGTGTCATTTACATTCACTGTATTCTGATGCCATCACACCTTCTGATATATATATGCTCTTTATAGAGTACGCTTTAATATTTCATACACAGTAAGGGAAACTAAACTTTATTACATTCTGGTGTATTAGGTATAACAAAAGGACAAAATCAAAAAAATACTGTAATTTAATTATATTATGACATCCTACTTTCATAAGTGATTATGCTGATGGAATAATTAGTTCTAATTTTACCACCTATAATAAACATATCAGTACACTCATGAACCTTGTATCTTGAATACTGATCAGTTACACGCACATTTATGCTGTGACTTGTGATAATTGCAGGCTCAGTGGTGGTTCTGCTGTCCTTCCCCCTGCTTTTTGCACCATGTCCTGGTTGTAGAAATATGAACCCAGATTCCATGTCTTGGCTGATGGCTGTGTACTATGCTGCCCTCATCATTGTGTTCCAGGCTGGATGGGCCATAGTTCAGATCTCACATTTAGCACTGATACCTGATCTGGCACCAACACAACAGGGCAGAGCAGAGCTTACAGCTATTAGGTAGGGTTCTGTTGTAGGTATGGGGCATCCATGTTCATCGTGTTAGCACAGCTCACACATTTAGCACAAATGCCCTGCCACTGGCTTGAACAGAGTTTTAAGACACACTTATAAAAATGAGTTTCCATGGTTTTGGAGAAATGTGTTACCTCCGCCTTCAGGAACACTGAAAAATTCTACTTTAATCACCCTGAAGATAGAGGCACGATGTTTCTCCAAAATTTGAAATCAAAGCCTGTTCTTATGCAGTGTTATGACCTGGAAGACTACCCTCAACAAAAGCCTGAAAACCTACAAGCTTGCACATATTTATAAATCATGCCTGGTTCTCATATTTTACCAATAAAAATTGAAAGCCTGTCCCACTTCTTAAGTGTGACCTCACAAGCTCTTCCAACAGTGGCAAAGTTTTTACATGATATGTGTGAACTGAGCTAACATGGTTTCATGAACACCTCACACGTGTTTGGATATTACTTTACTGAGTGTAAATATCATACATGAATAACTTATGGCAGTCAAAACACGGTTGTAACTCCACCTGTTGTTATGTGCACTGTGCTGCAGTCATTCTGTGGTCGTCATCAGGTTGACTTCAACCTGTGGCAGTAGATGATTAAATTATGATTAATACATAATGAAATCTGTAACTTATCCCTTTGCTATTCATGGTTCAGGCTTGAAGTCACTTATCTTAAAATCATCTTTTGAATTGTTAAAATGGTTGAGACTTTGTATGCCTACAGTTCATTTGCAGCACGCAGACCAAAATTATTTTGATAGGTCTTGAAGCCTTCACAGCACCTAAGTGATAACATGTTCTCAAGCAAATGGTCATGTCAATTTGGAGCAGAAGTCTTTGAAGCTGCACTATGTCTCTGAAGACTTGAACCATAAGTTATCATCAGATACATGTTCTGATCATAAGTGAAGTCAAAACATTTCAATATGCACATATATTTAGATTGTGATTTGATGGTCGTAACTAAAGTTGTAGATCATAAAGGTGTGTACATATAAATTTGGCATGGAATGGTTTCTTATGTTAACAGTAATGAATATAGTGGTAGTGTAAAAGTATGACGTTTGTTTTTATACAGCTAGATATTTTACTAGTCCAAATCATGTATAGACATTGACGCTGAATCATATTGTTACCGATTTATTGTTCTAGCTAGCCTTACAGCATAGACTGATACACGTGAAGTTACAGAGGCATTGAAAGTTTTTCTCAGAAATTTGGTTATTATACACTTTGTGAAATTTCCTCCCAGTGGTATAAGTTTCATTTCTGTGTGGCATATAGTTTGTGTCAAATGAATTTTTGAAAGTGCTCAGGTCATTGTTTTTCAGTATTCTGTTTGCTAGTTCATTGTAAATGATGGCAGCTGCCTGGAAACATTTCTTTCACTGCAGTTTTGCAGATTTTAGCACAAGATAATCAACCAGACACTATATGTAAGTTAGTATCTGCTTCCAGTAAACATTGTTAATCCAAGGTTGCAAATTTTCTCAGGTACACTGCGTCAGTCTGCTCTGGTGTAGCTGTGTATGTTATAACTTGGTGTGTATTTCATGCTACAAAAGGAACTGGATTAGATAAGGTTGGACCTGATGATGAATTTAAATTTAGGGTATGTTTAGCACTACTTTGCTACCTTTGTAGGACAATAAAGTGAATAACTGGTCATGTGTTTGCACTGGTAACACTATTTAAAACCTAAAACTTGTCCAGAAAGCTTATTTTAACATTTAAAAACAATTCCAGTAATTACAGGAGTAGCAACTATAATTATAGAATTATTAACAATTAATGAACATATTTTGCAGAGAAATGTATTATTCTTTGTCATCATATTGACATGTCACCACCACCACCACCACCACCACCATCATCATCTGGATGAGTACAATTTTCAAGGTTGCCAATTTGCTTGAGCTTTTCCACCACCTCTCCCATTGCAGTGGTGTAGACTTGCACACAGTTTGAATTTAGCATAGTTATCAGGTGTCCTTTTCATAGTTTTTATGTATTGTTTAAATCTGTCTAGGCATACACAACAATGAGTTACATTGCAACACCTCCTTCCAAGTCATTATATACTCACCATTCATGTATTTTTTGTTATATAAACTCTGAAGTTTCAAAAAATGATCTAAGGATCAGCATGTTATTAACATTAATTTCATCTCCTTATAACTTTCCACATTGTCCTCTACTGAATTTCTTTTGTTTCTTCCTGTTACCCTTTTTTTAATTAGATGTGAGTTAACCTTGGATTCAGACCGAGTAAACAGGTGGACAAGGAGCAAGAGTTCTTGGAGCTATTATTGCACCTCTTTTACCTTAGCAGCATGTGGTTTATTTTTGAGAAATCAGATTTACAACAAAATGGGAACTTCTATGGCTTGACAAAACAGATTTTTAACTTGTTAGCTTTTCATTTTGTTTACGTAAGCTGGAGTTCAAAACAACTTACACAGACTGCTCTTCCAATGAAAATACCTTCTCGTTTCTCTGGAGCCTGACAAAGCTTATGGCACCAGCATGTTTAAATTTGGTCCGGCATCACTTGATTTTTAGGCTTTAAGTTATGTTTTCTCCTTTATTTTTACTTGCCTTGAATCTCCTTTTCTATCCTAAGCTTGGACAGATACCTAGTGTGGTCATGTCACTGTATATGTCTGTAACATATTTATGAAGTTTCTAACCTCTGATTTATATTGATTTTGACATTCTACCTAAACTGTCAAACTCAGAAGTCACAATGGGAGTCGTGACACTGAAATAAATAGAGTGCTGTGGAAACTGACTCTCACAGCTTCATTGGTCATGGGGTGCATTGGGTCTGAATCTGAAACCTTACAGTTCAGAAGTTATGTATTTGCACTGAATTACATCAAAACCATCTGAATTTTTTTTACATATGTCTTCAGAGGAAATTAGGAAGAACATTTTATTCAGAATGTTACGTGACTTACTTCAACTGCAGGAGCTTAATTGTCATATAATTACATTAGATGTGTCATGTGAACAAGGGTTCATTTGTCATCATTTAAGAAGCTATGGGTGTTGAAAAATCTTTAATGGTTTTCACAGAACTGCATTGTTTCCATAAAACAATTTTTACATTGCACGGTTCCTTTCACAGAAAATATCTGAAGCAACACCTTTGCATTTCATACACTTTTTCACATGTTATCCTGCTGTGTGTAAAAGGGAAGAAATGTACATTAACCTAAATTTTAAATACTGCAAGATGTGTGAATGACCTTCAGCTGTTGACAGTATTACACATCAGTAGGAAAATAAATCAAGGTATGGGGTTGTAGCCACTTCATATTTTGTTTTAAACTGGGCTGTGAACTGTAGAAACTTGATTTTGAAAGCAGCTTATTTACGAATAGTTCTTCCTTGGAATTTAAATGCCATAACCATGCAACCATTAAGAATTGGATTGGTACTTATATGACATGTCTGTCTGGGAATGACCTCAGGAATAAACTCCTGAATTACTGACATGAAGTCAAATGCCTGTTCATGCTTAACATGCATTGTGTGATATGTTCATGTAGGACAATATACATGTTTGTAACTCATCCTTGTGTATGTAGTGCAGGATATTGTACTGATTGGAATGCCGTAGGAATAACCACCAGCAGCCTCTTTCACTTTTAGTGTATGTTCTTATAGGACAGTAAACATATGTGTAACTAATAATTGTGTGTGCTTTGCAGGATGTTGTACTGATTGGAATGGCTGTAGGAATAACCACCAACGGCCTCTTCCACTTTGGACTGCGTAAAATAAATACACATACAGTTCAGTCACTAATAATTGAACAAGACCCACCAACCATGAGCAGACTTTGTAACTATCTCCATTCTCCAGCACTGTTTCAAGTGGCAGTGCTTTATGTAACAAGTCGACTGTTTCTCACAATAAGTCTTGTGTATATGCCACTTTACCTGAATGAGAGTGTAAATGAAGGAGAGGAGCTTCTAGCAAGTGTACCATTCGTGTGTTATCTGTCCTCATTTATAGCATCAATTGGGGTTAGATACCTTAATAGAATGTATGGCAGCAAGGTAAGATAGTACTGATCACTGGTTCATAGAGGTGTTTTTCAAAAAATGTTAGATTAATTTGCTGGGTTTTACATTCTGTCAGTGGTAAATATGAAAATGACTGTCTTATGGAATGTGTACACTGTGACGCCCAGTAGCTAGCTATAAGACTATGTGCCATCTTGATTACAGTAGTGTGGTAGGGATATGCCTATACCTTATTTTTTGTTTTCTGCAACACTTACAAGTTCCAGGTCAAAGCCATGAGATATTTCAATCTACATTTTCAGCTCGGATATCTGTGTGGGGCAGTGATCAGTATTTCGGGTTGTGTGTGGATACAATATGGAATGGCGCAGCACCTTATATTTTCCATTTATGGAGTGGCAGTGTTGCTTGGTATGTTTTCTTCATTTAGTGGTAATTAGAAATTTCCCATGCACGAATTTCATTACACTTTTAAGGGCATCTCATAAACCTGCAAATCATTAACAATTATGCTGACTGGTGTTCTCAAAATTTGGAGTTCTTTCAGGGACCCAGGGCCTTTGAAAAAATTATGTCACCATTATGATCTTTATCATACCTTACTATAAATCATTAAACTCAAAACAGTAGGAAAATACAGAGCTCTTGCACACTATATTATATTCACACATACTTTTAAGTTTTACTAGTCATACCTGTGTAAATAGTTCCCACATAGGAACAGTAAAATATTTAATTAACAAAAATTACAGCATCTTAATCTTAGTAAACATTAGAAATTGTACTTACCAATGTTTGATGCTGGGTAGTTTCTTTTGGAGATCAACGAATCAGAAGCAACACATAAATAAGAAACAGTAGCTTCCAACCTCGTTTAAATAAGAAACAAAACACTGAAATCAACAGTCCTGCCTCAAGCAAAGGCCAAGAAAAGCACATGAAATACGTTAGCTTCTCTTGGCCTCCATTTGAAGCAGCTCTGTTAATTTTTAATATTAGCCTTTTTGTTAAAAGGAAATTTTTTGAGGGTAATTGATAAAAACAAAAGAAATTGGCATCCATGCATAATCCAATCCATCTTGTAGTTTAGCAGATCATGGCATCACAAACAAACCTCACCGTATTAATAACCCTTACTTCCATTGCAAGGTTTATGTAACAATAAAACTGCTGTTTTTTGTGTTATGTTACAGGTGCAGGAAGTTCTGTGACTATGGTAACAAGTCTTTGCATTACAGCTGATTTAATTGGTTCCCATACAGAAAATGGTGCCTTTATTTATAGTGTTGTTACTTTTGCTGACAAGGTACTCAATGGAGTAGCCGTAATGATTATAGAAGATGTGTAAGTTGCTATTGCTGAATTGAAGTATCTGATTTTGTCCCAAAGGACGTGAATAACATTCTGCAGCTGCAAAATGATCTGTCATTATCATGCAGTTACAAATGTCATAACATTTCTGCTTCTCTTTACAGTAAGTGTGCTACCAGCGGCTCCTGTCCCCATTACTATCGTGATGTAATAGCATACGTGTGTGGTGGTTCAGCAGTGCTGGGTCTCATTGTTCTAACATCATTATATTCTGCAAACATTGGGAACAGACAAAGAACTGCCAGTGACATATTAGGAAGAAATTTTGTATCTTCAGATAGAGCTCAAAATGAGATAAAATTGCTTTGCGGATTCACAAATGGAATTAAACGTTCATAAAATTGAGTAACATAATTTTACCACTCAAAAATTGCATAGCTGAGGAAGAAATTTTATAAAATATGTTATATGCAAGCCATGAGATGTCATCAGATTCCAGTAGGCAGGATAAGAAAAATCTTAAGCTATGCAGTATTCCAAGAACATGAGTCTACTTGCCTGCAATACAGGTGAAAGAAATCAAACACAAATAATATCCATAAAACAGGAATAGTGTTCAGTAACAGTGTATTGTGCATTCAGAGAATTTTATTCCATCTTGCCTATATAAACTCCATGCCAGCTCATGGCAGGCACATAAGAGTTGTTCTAAAATTTCTTGTGTTTAGGGTGAGAAATTGAACACCATGAATGAGTACAATTGTGTTGCATGTGCATCAGTCGGTGTTGTTCTTTTGAACACGTGATCGCCTTCAGTGATACTGTGTTATGTAATGAAATTGTAAAAATAAATTTAACACATGGTGTTCTTAAAATATTAGGAATTTGAGATTATATTTTTAAATGTCAAGTTTTAAGAGACACTTGCTTTCTTAAAACATATGTACCACTCTTCAAAATATTCATATTATCCACACAACTGTGCACTCTCATTCTGCTTCATTTCATTTGTTTGTTTTGTGATCAGGGGTGTCAGCAGAAAGATATTGTCATTTAATAAATTATTAAAGCAAATGGTAAAACTCTACAAAAACAAAACGAAATTTCACATAGTTCCTACAGTTTTATCATAATGCTTTAGTAATGACTTCCATTAAATGGCAACTGTATGACTGTTTCTCTAGCATGACTCATTAAAAAATCTGGTAATTTGACTGGGAGCTTTTCACTCGGAGGTAAAACAGCTGGGTTGTGAAGCAGGTCCTCTAGTGCTGAGGTTAAGAAAAAGTGGAGTTGTAAGTTCACTCCCCCATGTGCCTTAATGTATTGCTCAGGGATGCCTTTATTTCCTGTGGATTCAGCAGTACATACGTACTTCTTCTTAACTGAGTTATTTTTCTGATCATTTGCTTTTATTGCTCTCTCACGATGAGTAACATGACCATACCTTGATAAAAGTTGCCACTGCCATGTATTTCACAGTACGTTGTTAGTCCTGGAATGGTACTTCACACTAATCCATGGTTACTTCCTTGCACATTCTTTGAAGTTCATTACTCATCTTATCATGAGTGCTGTATAAACTGAAATGTTAACAGTGGCATTAAATAAACTGAAAATAAATATGCAATATTAGGGTACCTTTAAAACACAAACAAGGTTCAAAATGTGATGTAATAAAAATACCTCATGTTGAACATGCCCAGTACATGTAGTTTTACTGCAAAAACAAAATTTTATATATTTGGGCAGTAAAACATTTTGTCTCCTTTATATTGCAGGCTATATTTGTGTTGGACCACACATTCAGGGTAGCAGACAAATCAGGGAAGTTCAGGACAGCGCCCCAGTACTGGCATTTCTCTTAAAGACAGTAATATCAGGCAGGTAACATAGCTCAAGGCCAAATGGAAAAATGAGTTGGCCTTCTCCCTAGAATAGAAGATCCAGAGTGCAGCCAACTGGAACGTAGAGAAAGGGCGTAGTTTAATGATCAGAAATTTGGTTTTGCATAATTGAAATAGAACATTATTGAATGCATTTTACTTACTGTATTTAATGTAAAGCAGTTATTGACAGAGATTTATCTTAATCAGTAGGAAGGAAATATTACAGTGTGCTCTTAAAAATAAACCTTGAACTTTATATGAATCTGTGTATTGATGTTTGATTAGAAAATAATGAATGAATATTTCCTGCAACTTTTTACAGAATGTCAAACAGAACAGAATCCTGCAAGTGATTCTGATATTCTTTCAGCTGCTTCGGGAGACTGTCTGCCTGCTGCACCACACATATATGTGATCTGATGGCAGAGTTTGTTTGCAGGACTATCCCTTTCCTTTCCCATATTATGACATCGTGAACAATTATATGTAAGCATTTATTCATATTTGCAGGAATTTTCCATTTCTGTTTCCTGTGCACCATGTGCGGTTTTATAGCAACATTATTCTGTATCTTGCAATTTCTTAGTTCCAAAGGAAAATATTTTCAGGTCCCTTTAAAAGTATGTTGAGTACAAGCCTAATATTAACTCTCACAGTACAAAAAGGCATGGACCCCTACTCACACCATATAGGAAAAGCGGTTAGTGCAACTCTGCCAGCCATCAAGTGAACAAGTTCTAATTTAAGTAGTAATGCAAGCTGTCAGATGCCATAATGCCCCTCTACTTGTTTATCTGCCAACTTAGTGGCATTATTTCACCTACAAACATTAACAGGAGGCTTTTAGGGTGGTGAAATCAAGCATGTTGGACCAAGCATTTGTCTTGACACATTTATTTGGTCTAATATTTCCATTTTATATTTCACATAATGATGAAACTTAACCTTTTAAAGCCTAGCGGTAACTTTACATACTACTAGGTTTAACATCCAAAAATGCTACGTGGTGCCCACATTGCATTTATGTGTTTTGTGCAGACCTCAGAACAAACAGCAACTTTTGCCACATAAAACATTAAGAGACTGGTTTTTATAACCAAAGTGGAGAGTGTTTACGGCGCAGTACGCACTGAATCCTTATATAAAACAGATGTGCTTCGTCTTTAAAGGGTTAAAAAAAGAAGATGTGAAAAATTGTCTATCTGCATTCCTTTAGTTAAAATTTTGTTCATCTAGAAATGATTTAATCTGCTATGGAATTAATTTTGTTTCATAAAATCAGACATCGTGGGAAGACAATCAACCATTTTTAGCTGCGTTCATCTGTCCATATATAGCTGCATTGCTACTACCAGGCGATAAAAGTGAAATGTAAGTTTGTTCCTGTCCACGCCATAAAGGCCTGCAACGGGAGCAGGGTATAGCTCCACTCATTCTCAACCTCAGATCTAGATTTAAACACCAGGAAAGAACCTGGTACCCATTAGATAAGAGGCTGAGGTGGGCCCCTGAGTTAAAATTTGTCGACATATACTGATTAGCATTAAAGTCAGACAAAGCAGGTACCTTTTACGTGAAGAACTAAGTACATTCATGTGATTGGTGTTCTTATTAGGAACAGAATTTTTCCTGTGTGAGATACAAGCTGAGGCCGAAGAAAGAGTTAATGGTAAAAACATAAAGATCTAGCACGATCTACTGGCAATCTGTTGTTAAGATATGGAGAGAAATAACAGGCACAATGACAGAGTGAAAGCACCAAAATTGTTGTGCCTTGTAGGCATATCCTAACCTGTTTTTCTGTTTTTATTGTCAGTATATTGATTTGGCAGCCAGAAGCACTAGGGAGTAATAAAGATGACATGTTTGCAGAAGAAGAGCACAGGCGTGCAAGTGACTAATTAATTCGATAGATTTTTGTGTAATCATTTCAACCTTGGATTTTGTATTCTGCGTTATATAAGATGGCTAATTTCATATAATTTCACACATCATTGTTGTTGAATAATAAGTGTAAGGAACTCAATGGAGGTCACTCCCTTGTGCTTCTAATATGTAATAAATAAACTATCAAATACCATACAACACAACTGTGTATTATCATATAGGCTACAAGTTTCAGTCCTTTTGGACTATCATCAGGGTTTATATATATGAATTTAAAACGAAAGTGAAAGCACAGTATATGTGTATACTTTCTTGTGAGATCTCACAATTACATTACATATATTTCAATATTTACTTCATGTGAGGTACCTTTACATGTTATTCTTATA
Organism: Coptotermes formosanus; assembly: GCA_013340265.1. NCBI lineage: Eukaryota > Metazoa > Arthropoda > Insecta > Blattodea > Rhinotermitidae > Coptotermes > Coptotermes formosanus. Next base: position 1,362,196 of record BLKM01001775.1, read on the forward strand.
TTTATTATCTTTGAAAGCCAAAGATGTTTATTAAAGCCGAAAATATTTCCAAAATATTGGGATCTATTGATTACATTATTCTAAATTTTTTAAATTAATATTTCCAAGTTGAAATGTATAACGGTTGTATGTATTCTTCTGTTGCTTTTATATTCTTTTGTATCAGATGACAAAGTTTCTATTTCGCACATAAAACTTCATGGGTCTGTTATTATGCTTTCTTCGAATCTTCTAAACTCTTTCACTCATTTCCTTGTTATGGTACTTAGTATATTTGTGTGTGGTCTTCCCATTGTCAGCACCTTGTATTGTTGTCACATGGGACAACTTACGATGCGTGTGACACGTCCATTCCACAGTTTTTCAAAAACAGCTCCTCAGCAATATAAACATCTCAAAACTGTTGTGTACAAGCAATATCAGGTGTGTAAAACTTGAGTTTTTAGGCAGGATGCAGAGTTTGTGAAGTTCTCAATGGCATATATTCACAAATACTGTTCTGTAGTGTTCTGAAGATGGTATGTGACATTTGAACACATAGACATTTCAGACTTTTTTTTCCATTGTAGGTATTGAAAGAGAAGACACTACTTTTCTGGACAGATTCGATCTCCGTCTTCAGGCTTGCTTCGTCCAAAACAACTGTCACTGCATAGTTATTATTTACACTTCAACTAAACCCTATTAACATAGTGTATTATATTAAATTTCATAGGCGCTGCCTAAACATGTATTTCTGAAGGAGGTACATATGTGCGAAAAAATATATATTCCGCGTTTCCTACAAAGCTTTTTAGCCTGGATTTTAACTCTTATTTAAAACTTGAAATTTAGTTGCATAATATCCTGCATTTAAAGATTCAAATGCTGCTTTCTCATGTAAATCTCTTAAACTACCTCTTCAAGTCATGCCATGTAAATTGGATATTGTGTCCAAACAGCCAAACACACGGATTTGGTTTAAACAAATAGCCCATAAAATAGGCACTTACAAAGTAAAATACTATGGGGCGGGGTTGCTATTAAAGAGAACCACTACGCGTTGCTGCGCGTAAGCTCAAATGTAGCAAATTCAATTTTCGCGCGCTTGCGGATTGTCCGGCGTGACTGCTCGCTGCGTGCTGTGTGTGCACTTACGTGTCACGGTGACCATCTCTGTGAAGCAGCTGTTAACGATTCGTAATGCTCGTATGTGTAAGTTGTCTGCCGATGCCCGCGGTTCGCGTGTGGAGTAAGTTCGGGGAATCTGCTGTTGTATTGTGTTTGTGTGGAAAATGTGAAAGAAGAAATTCCAGTTATTACCATGCAGGATTAAACATCAAAATGGTCTTTAACCACAATCTGCGTATGGACATATGAGCCGAGTTACGAATTAGATGTGTTGCGTTTGCTCTTACACGTAACTGTCGTTTTCACACATGTAGGGGTCGGGATAGCGAAGTCGGTATGGTTACTAAAGGACGGGCTGGACGATCCGGGTTTCGAATTCCGGCAGGGGAAAGAGGAGTTTTCTCTTTAGCAAAGCCGGCTACCGCGTTCCTTCCAGGGAGTAAGGCGGCCGGTGCGTAAAGTTGACCACTCACCTTCACCCAGTGTCGAGGTTACGAATGAGTGGAGCTATACCTCTGCTTCCACTATATTCCTTCATTCTGTGGACAGGGAAAACTTTTTATCACTTTTTCTTTTGCCTTGTTGACAATAGTCTGTAGGCAGTCGTATCGTTACTGGTTGCACCGAAAATTTAACAGTGGGTATAAAATTATAAAATTGGGTGCCAGGTTGAGTCCCACATTTAATTACATGTATACTGTCGCTATAACAGATTTTGACTAGCAGAACATTTGAACATAGAAATGTTATCTGTCATGATCTTGGTTCCTTTTTGTATACACCAACCCCTCTCATATAGAATCCTCACTGAGAGTTGATTAAATTCCTGAGATGCCTTCAGAGCTTGCCTGTGTGGGTGTTGAGTGGGTAATAGGAAGTGCTGGGCCACTAATATGAGGTGCTGAATTGAATTTATTACAGGTCAGACATACTGCGCTGGCGCAGTGTCATGGACCAAAATAAGATCTCATCGTCCTAGTGCACAGAGTAATGTTTTTACTGAATGCTTAGTTGAGTGAAAGATATCACACTCTTCTACTGCAGATTTTTTGAAGGTAAGTCTAAAGAAGGCCACTGTGTTTCTTCCTCTTGCAGTATAACGGTTCATGAAGGTGCAGAAGTATGTACTTGGCTGTAAATAAGACATGATACGTATATTGGCTGTAAGATATATATGCAGAGGTGCGTGAATAGCCTGCTTGTATTCATCCGAAGTATTTAGAGTCCTTGATTCATTTCTCTTCAGAACAATTAAAAATAGTGTGTGAATAGATTATATCATGACATGAAACGTGTTATGCATTAATCTGCTCGTATGTGACAGTGATACTGCAGTTCTTTATGAAAGTTACATGTTTATATGGCGTTAAGAATCCTAATTTCACATTGCTGATAGTTAAACTTCTGTTAAAATTACATGTACTATTTTCTGAAATTATTTCACTCATACAGTACAATACCTTATGGCAATGATATTGTTACTCATGTTTTTAATTGTACCTGTACACTGCAAGGTAGGAGAGGATCGGACTAAAGTGAAAATTTTTAGTTGTGTCAGGCCTTTGTTAATTAACAGTCTGCAACTATGAAAAGGTGTCTATGAACTATTAACAGGACAAAATAATAAAAATGAAAACATGTAATATGATTTTGCGTGATTCTTAGAGTTTTGTGTATCACATGTACTTCATGTTATCAGACTACTTCAAATCGGGATCACTTCCCCCCCTCCCCGTTTTTGTTCAAGGATTCTGTGTGTGTTTATTGGAGAAGAAGCGTGATGTGGTAGTTTACTTCAATTTCAGCTGGAAATTGAAGGATTAACTTCTGTAACCTAACATAAAAGACTATAAGCAATCTTGGTCTTGACCATAAAGAATGTAAATGTTTCAATAATGTGTGTTTACTTTGGATTGTTGTAAATATATACCAACTTATAATGGGTTTACATTTTTCCACTTTTATGTTTGTCTTTGAATGACTTCATAATGCATCTTAAAAAAGCAGCATGTGAGAATGACAGATATAACTACCTCAGTATATCCAGTGGTCAGTTGTAGTACCCAGTCCCATGATTTTGTTTTAGTTATATTGAACCTTTTCCAGTTTCAGTGCCAGAGTGTCATGTAACATTTCTCCAGTCAGCGGAATGTGTGATGATAATTGTAACCAGTACTGATGTTGGAGCCAGTTCAGTTCATCAGTAATCACAAACTTCGATAATGAAATAAATCTGCATAAACACATCTTTTCAGAATTCCTAGTTTGTAACAGTAATGCATATACAAGTATTCCTTAATTCAATAAAAGATCACTTGCTGAGCTCCATAAAAAGGACTTTGCTGTATGAAGTTACTGAATGCAAACATTCTTATCCTTAAGACAGTACTGTATATAACAGCGGTTAGAATTCATTTGTGAAATTGTTACAGAGTTGTTGCATCATGGACAGTATCACTCTGCACCCCATAAATGCTGCAGATTCTCAGCCTGCTGGTGACATCACTATGGACAACCTATACCCAGCATTACTGGAATGTTTTGCAGTTATCCTTTGTGGGTAAGCAATCTCAGACAACTTGGTATTAAGAATGAGTGGTGGTTATGATACACAACATTTGGCAGTACTGCTATAGAGTAGATCACTGCCAGATGTAGTTGTTTCATTGATGTGTTAGATGGTATCATTATGTGATCAAATGTGTAATGACACACAAGAGGGTTTTTTTTTTGTTTTGTTTTGCTTTTTGTAACAACTAGTCAATCTTTGTGTTAAATTTCCTCCACTTAACATTTTCATGGTTTGCTGTTCAAACACACTGCTCCCTGAGGACACTGGAAGTGGGATTTTCACTGTACTTAAATGTGTGTGTTCCATGGCAGTTTGATCTCTTGTCATCATGGCATGACATGTCTTCAAGTTGTGGATGAAGGAGGTGGCCTGCTGATAAGGACAGTAGTGTGAAGGTGCTGGGCAGGCATATATAGATAGTGAACAAGGAGTAGTCTTCTACCATGGGTGCTGGGCAGGCATTTGTAGACAGTGAACAAGAAGTAGTCTTCTAGCATGGGTGCTGAGTTGGAAGGTAAAAGTTGTCCCTTTGCATGCCATGAAGGCATGTAGGAGGAGCAGATATATAGGCCCACTCATTAAGAACCTCAGCACCGGATGGAGGTGAGTGGTCAACTGCGTACCCTGGCCACTTCATCCCCAGAGAAAGAACCCTTGGTACCCCTTGAATAGGAGGCTGGTTTCACCCCAGAGCCAGTCTGGACGTTTCAATGAAGTGAAATATCTCTTACCCATGCCAGGAATTGAACCCCTAACAACCCTTCATCATAAGAATGTTCTGTATGAAATTGGGGAATTATTTGTTAACGGAGGTTAACAGTGTACATTTGGGTGTATAGCAGAAGGTGCGATATTCAACACTGGTTGATCCAGAAAGGCCTGCTAACTGGAGATTGGCTGAGAGGCCCATTATATTTCACTGTTTCATAAACTGGCTGGAGTGTTGTGAGTATGATAAAAGAGTGAAATACTGGTGTCTTGTTGTCTTTTCAGATTATATATACACTGTTTTACAAAAGTAGTGATCAACAAGGAACAGAAAGTGCAGGAGGGAAAACAGGACAGGATATCAAGTGACTAATTAAATGGCAAGGTCTGCCTGTAAGGTTGCTAGGTACACTAAGATACACGTCAGGTATAACACTCTGATACCTGAAGAGTGACATATCCAGCATCCTGTTTGTCCTGGAAGTGCCAGCCACTGCAACTTCTATAGTAGTAGGAATTTAGTAGGGTAGGTTTTCTGATGGCAGCAGTAGTGAAAAAGGTAAATGTTCATATTGCCAGAGTAGAGAGAACAGGGTCCACAGCATGGGAGTTTGATTTTTAATGCAGAAGAGACTTGAAACAGAAGTTAATATAGTGCAAATTGTTGAAGAAAGGAATTTTATTTAATTCCGCAGGATCGGTGGTGCACAATTGTTTTTGTAAATGCAGATATGCTAAGAGGTAAAAGATAGCTTCTGTGAGGAATTAGCACATCTGATTAGCATTTTTAATCACACAGCATGAAAATACTATCCACCTGCATGTGTAATGCAATATGAAGGAAGACTGTCCTTCCAGGTATAAAATTTTCAAGATTTAGAGAGTGGTTTCTCAGAACCTTGCTTTCAGTTTGAAATTAGTTATGAATATGGCCCTCAAGTGGGTTATAAAGGTGACGGGAGTTGTGCTGAATGTTATTACAGTGCAGGTTTCTTACTTAATAAAGTACTTTCTTTTTATAGGTACGTGGCTGGGCGAATGAATCTCATTTCCCAGGCAGACACGAAAGGTCTGAACACGTTTGTTGGCTCCTTCTCATTGCCAGCACTTATCTTCATTTCTCTTGCTGAGCTGGATCTCTCTTCTGTCAATTGGATGTTCCTGTTGTCTGTTCTGGTGGCCAAGGCTGTTGTGTTTCTTGTAGTGGTAGCTGTCACCTTTCTTGTCAGTCGCCCCATCAACACAGGCCGAGCTGGTTTATTTGCAATCTTCTGCACGCAAAGCAATGATTTTGCTATTGGTTATCCTATAGGTAAGTATGCTAGATTTACTGTGAGTATGATTATTAGCTCATTCAGTAACTGATTAAAAACTGGAGATTTGGGGTTCAGTACCCTGCATCCAGATTGCTTCTGAGGCATGTTCAGCCTCCTGTCTGACAGTGCCAAGAGCTCTTCCCAGTAGTCAGAATGTCCGGGTTCTGCCTCATTTCCATCTAGTACTAAGGTTAATGCATGAAGCTTTACCTCAGCTCGCCTATATGCTGACATGTTACAGTGCTTATGCACAGGGACAACTGCACATATGCTTTTTGTAAGGGGAGACTTTACAAAAGTAAATGCACAGATACACTGATAATAGATGCAAACACCAAATACCTATTCTGATATGAACTTTATTATATCTTTTTAAAATGCAAAATTCTAATTGTTTTTACACTTTCATGGGAGCAATGACTAGTCTTCTTAAATAATTTTTGTTGTATCTGGTTACAGTGGTAGCACTATATAGGAAAACTCATCCTGAGTATGCAAGTTACCTGTATTTGATGGCTCCCATTTCACTTGTGATTCTGAACCCGTTTGGCTTGATTCTCATGGAGCTCAGCAGACATGGCAACAGTGCCATTAATCAACCTGGTAATCATGAAAGCATTGGTGGTACAGAACTGTCAAGCAGGAACAGCAAGCTGCAGGCGGTTGGAGCTGTAGCAAAAAGCATCATGCTCAATCCCATTGTATTGATGACGGCACTTGGTGTTGTTGGGAACCTGGTGTTTAACCACAAGCTGCCTGTGGCTCTTTCTGGAATCCTCAAGGTAGGCTGAAACTAAGTCCAAAATGCAGCTTTTCCTTACAATATTGTGTGTGAAACAGAAATCATGATTTCATATTGAGACTTTATAAACAGTTGTTCCTATATTAACCCTTTAAAGACAAAGTGTATCTGTTTTATATAAGGACTCAGTGCGTGCCGTGCTGTAAACACTGTCCACTTCGGTTATAAAAACCAGTCTGTTACTGTTTTATGAGGCAAAGGTTGCTGTTTGTTCTGAGATCCATACAAAACACATAAACGCAATGTGGGCACCACGTAGAATGGTTGAATGTTAAACCTGGTCGTATGTAAAGTTACCACTAGGCTTTAAAAGGTTAAACCAATACTTTGCGTAAATTGTCAGAACTGGTTAAGTCTGAAATTCTGTCAGTGGTATGTGACTTCTGCAGTTGTCTAGCAGCACATTTCTGTTTCTTGTGTCTAACAATGACACAGAGACCCTGAGACATGTGACAGGTGTCACTCCTGCCTTGTAATGATATGCTGAGCAAATTAGTATAAAGTTAAAAATAAAAATAAACAACACAGACAGTATACATATAAATGTAACATTGAGGCGCCTTTGCACAACCATTGTTGCCAGGGACGAGAAATAAGCATTACATATTCTGAGTGTGGCTGTAGCCTTAGTTATCCACTATGCAAAGCACATACACCATATGATATTCTCATCTGTGGCCAGTCTGGTTCAACCATATTTTTCCATGTTATCTCATAAGTGGCACAATTTTTGGAAAAGAGTTATTGAAAACAAAATGTGTTTTGGTTTTCTCTGCAACTTTTGTCTGATACATTTCTCATTCTAAGAAGAATTCAGCATGGTATTATCATAAATGTACATATGTCTTTGTGTAAAGTGCCCGGTATTCTTGTCAGATTTTAATTAAACTTGAATTTTCTTGACAGAGTTTCAAAAAATCCTCAAATATCAAATTTCATGAAAATCTGTCCAGTGGGAGCTGAGCTGTTCCATGCAGATGGACAGACAGACAGAAATGTCAAAGCTGACAGTTACTTTTCACAATTTTGCAAATGCACCTAAAACTGAGGACTATTTGTGTATGGTCTTTGACTGTCATAGCCTGACTGAGATGAATGCAGGAATCTACATTTTTAGACAGGAGTATCCAGATAATGGGATGTTTGTACTGTATGTTGATCACAGGTCCTGGGTTCAGCGTTCTCTGCAACAGCTCTCTTCTTGTTGGGCATTCGTATGGTGGGGAAAGTGCATACACTGCAAGGAGCTGCTCTGGTTGTTCCAGGAATCCTTATTGCTATGAAACTGTAAGTTTTTTTGCTTCTTGTGTTGCATTCATACGGGGTTGTGTTTTAGAAATTAATGGAAACTCCGTTTTATTACAGACGTCAACTTTGTAGTTGACATAAATGCTGCAGATTACTGCCATCTGGGATGTGACACAATTTAGTCTGGTAGATGACTACAAAATTTTCTGAGGAACTTCCTGCCTCCAGCTTCAGGGTCAACCCTGAAATACCCGTACTTCATTTACCACATTATGTGACAGTGTCACATCCCAGATGACCATAATCTTCACAGTACCCATCCTGAGAGCCTCAAATGTGCCGTATATGTTGGGTCCTTAATTACAGAATATTTATTTAATTACATCTAGTGCAATTTTATACTTAGTAAACTTGTATTATAAAAACTATAGTAAATATGTTAGTTTTTCATCCAAACTGCTTCTTATGTAATGTTTGCTAAACACATAGTGCATTTTATTTTCCACTTGGTTGTTAAATACACTGTGCACCTTCACTATAAAACATGGAAATTGGCAAGAGGCCACTGTAACTGTCCATAACTCATATCCACAGTCAGATATATGAGCTACTCATTAGTCTGAGTCATCATTTTCAGGTAATCATATCCTTTCAATGATCTTATTACCACTTCAAGGCCATATAGTGTACATTTTAATTAACCTTTGACAGATGAATGAGGCAATGTTGTCCCATTAAATGTACATCCTTTTCGTCCGAAAGGAAAAATATTGTCCCACAGTGGGAGTTTAAATTGAATGGTGCTCTGGCCTCAGCAGAACTGTGGCTTTTGAAAGGCCATATGTTAAAGTTTCAGGATTAAGGAGCTTATGGTGACGCTTAACTGCTGATAGACTGCAATAATGTTACAGTTTTGGCTGTACCTGCATGGTATGTGACCTCCCTATATTTGTCTTAACATTTTGAAATGAATTGTGCTGCCAGATCTGTTCACAGGGATTCTAAAAGATAGTGTGAGACATTCAGCATTAAAGTGGTACTCAAGACATCTGTCAGTTGGTATTAATTATATCAGATAGAAGGTAACTGAATTAAGGCAGTGCTTCAGGGAATCAGGGCACTAAATGAAGAGTCGTAAACAAGAAAGTTGAGCTAGGGTCCCAACAGTGTTAGGAGACTTTAGAAATGATCAGTTGACAAAACTCTTTAGATATACACTAAGGTAATGGCAGTGTGATGTTATCTTATTTTTACTAGGCCACACCAATGACCAAGTAATCACTGAAATTACTCAAATAGCAGAGAATGAAGGGAAGTCCATAGAAAATGCACAAATAGTATGCTTTGCAATTGTGCAGAATGTACACTATGTTGTACCACAATAAAAATAGATTTCACACAGTGAAGGGCAGTATGTAAATCTGAAGTGGGATACCTGTGTTTCCTGATATTGATATGCTACGCTGGATTGCATTCAGACTAGTCATGGCTATTTTATTCATTATTTTGTCCTATGTATAAAATTCTTTTGTCCCATCGTTTCACTATGTTTCTGTCCTGATTGCAAATGTGACTGTGGTTTCTATATACAGAAAGACATTAATGTGCACAATTACTTATTTGATTTACAGTTGTCTTTTGTTGTCTCACTGTCTACTTGGCTGAGAGGGACAAATAAGTTGAAGTAACAATGTGGTCGGTGTAGCAACTAGGCTTCGGGGTAGAAGGTCCAGGGTTCTTACCATGGTAGGGGCAAGATATTTTTGTCTTCTCCAACACTGTCCAGACCAGCTCTGGGACCTAGTAGCCTCCTATTCAATGGGTACTGCGGTTCTCTCCCAGGGGTAAGGAGGCTGGGGCATGAAGTTGATCACTCTCCTCCATCTGTTGCGAAGGTTAAGAATGAGTGGATCTGTACCTCTGCACTCCCCCTGTATGCCTTCATAGTGTGGACAGTACCAACCTCACCTTCTGCCCTTCATGATGTAAACAAACAGTTTTTGTTAAGAATCCATGTGCTTGTATTTGTGCTAATCTAAAAGGTAAAGTTGCCCTTCTGTTACTAAGATATGGAGAAATTTAGAGTGTGGTAAAATACTCAGTGTCTTTCTGGAAATTTTTTATGAATTTAATATGTAGGCACAATAAGAGAATGAAAGTACCAGAAATGTTATGCTGTGCAGACATTTCCTGACTTGTTAACACCCCACCAACTGCATATTCCAGAAACACCTTGTATGTTTTCACCCAGTGGCAACTACTATGTGCTTTTAGAATACTTAATAGGATTATTATAGTGGGACTGAACTGGTTGCTATGTGCTAATGCTGATAATTGTCATGGTAAAGCACCTGAGGCAGACAAGTATATGCACTGTTACTGTAATGTATGTGTGGCTTATGCCTTATGCTTCAAGTAGTGTGTAATTTTTGAGCTGCCATTTTACTTGATTTTATAGGCTAGTTCTTCCTCTAGTGATACATGAAGTTGTGAGTTTGTTTCATCCGGGCACTAATGCGAGTGAAACCCTAGACCTCAGTACATACGGGTTCTTATATGGAGTATTTCCGGCTGCTCCAGGTGTGTTTGTGTTTGCCACACAGTATTCACTTGATGTAGACCTGGTAAGTGAATATCCCTGTATATTGATGCATTACATGTGGCTCACTTTGTGAGTGATGGCAACTTTTTTTGTGCCAAAATGTGGCAATGTGGGAATAGTGTATACATGTTTAAAAGTATGTGGCATGTACTCAAATCAGCGTTACCATCAGATGGTGATATGGTAGGAGGCAGGCGGATCACACGTCTTTTCAAGCATGGTCTTATTATTTTATTGTGTTGTACAGAATGAATATGGAACAGAGACTACAGCTTTAGGGGTGGGAAGTGTTACAACACCCTACCTATTCTCCTGACATCAGTCCATGTGACTGTGATCTGATTCCCAGACTGAAGCAGACATTGTGCAGCAAATGATTTGCAAACAGAGAGGACATTTAACCTTTTAAAGCCTAGCGGTAACTTTACAAACGACCAGATTTAACATTAAAAAATTCTACGTGGTGCCCACATTGCTTTTATGTGTTTTGTACGGATCTCAGAACAAACAGCAACTTTTGCCTTATAAAACATTAAGAGAATGGTTTTTATAACCGAAGTGGAGAGTGTTTACAGCACGGTATGCACTGAGTCCTTATATAAAACAGATACGCTTCGTCTTTAAAGGGTTAAACAGCAGTTTGGTGCAAGGTGGCACAGATTAGCGTGTCAGGTGACACTGGTGGTGTTCACCACTTTCCCCATCATTGGCAGGGAACCATAGACAGCCTCAGGGGCTACTCTGAAGTTGTTTAGAGTTTGTAAGGGTAGTTTGTGTTTAGTCTTTGTACCATATTCACTCTATATGCCACAATAAAACAATGTGACCATGACTGAAAAAACGTGTAGTTACTTGCCTCCTACCAGTGGCTCCTGCACATGTACCATCATCTGATGGTAACATTTATTAAGTACATGCCACGTACTTTCAAATGTGTATATGCCATTTCCCCCATTGCCACATTTTGGCAAAAAAATATTTTCCATGACTTACGAAGTGACCCACATATTTTTTATACATTTTAATTTCTGCTTGTCACTTAGTTAAGACAGTATTTTATCAAGAAGAGGAGTCACTTGACTGTGCTGCTACTTGCCCTTGCCTTTTGAACTGTTGATTGTTGAGTGTTGTGTCCTTGCCTGACATGTGTGGATGTTATATTGAACACTAACTACTGGATTGCCTTAGTTTTAACTACTATTTGTCATCTTGATTACAGAGTGATTGAAAATCCTTGCAGTACATGAGAGATATAATACTTGTTGTTGACTTAATTATATTTTTACCATCTTTGGTAAATTTCAACATGGACGTTCATTAAAGGTGTCAAAAGAGACCTGCTTTGCAGCACTTATTCACTCCAAATTGGTTCTACACAAGTCAGCAGAAGAATCAATAGATTTCTCATAGCTGTCTGCCTGTTAGCTGCCTCCCATCACTGTCTTCCCCCACTCCCACCAGTTCCCACCATCTGCAGTTACATTCTCTGTTTCTGTCGTCTTTGATGTTTTAAGATTCCGTGATCAGAGAGAGGTTGAGTTGGTAAATTAAAGTGTGGGGAGATATTAAAGGATGAAAACAGCAAACCTCTTCTGCCATTACTGAACAGTATCTGACAAGTTTCTGAAGCCCACTGATTTGGCAGAATGGCTGTTAAAGTCAATGAATGAGCCAACAGAAGGCACCCCAAATGATGACAAATGTAGTTTTATTTAAATTAAATTAATTATAATACTTACTGTGAATGTTTATGCTTTCTTAAAGTCATCTACTAATGATTGCAACAGCGAAAGGTAATTAACTAAACTGACCTCTCCTCCAAAGGTAGGGAGCAGTGGCGAATCCTGATCCGACGTGATTTCTAGCGGAAGGGTACACAATGCGGCACCATACTAATCCATTAGACCTGACTTCCAGATCAGGATTTGCCACTGCTAGGGAAGAACTTGAGCTTGTGACAGAGGGGGATGCATGTGGGTAGGGTGAGGGAGCATGATGATCCATTTTTATTGTTTTCCTGACTAAGGCATAATCACTGACATTCTGTGTTGCTTGAGGACATTCAGTGAGGTGGTGTATTATGGATTTATTTACAGCTTAACAGTTTCAAAATATGCATACATTCAAGCAGTTTGTAAGAGACTGATTGCTGCCTGGTGCTGTACACCCCATACTAGTATTGCCATGTACATTGCATTGTAAAATGACTTACTTTTCTGTGAGAACAGTAGATCAGTCAAAATAATTTGTGCGTAATTTTTTTCCACTAGATTGCAAGCTCAATGGTAGCATGCACATTCATATCAGCTCCACTGATGTTCATATCGGCCAAGATGATCTCGATCAACAACCTGAAACCTTCAGATTATCTTCAAGAATTAGATTCATTTGCTTTTGATGTCAGCATTGCTGGCATCGTTGCCTGTGTAAGTATAAATTAATAGGAAATTAGAATCTGTTCATGACTATCCTGCAGATTTCTGCATAGTATATAGAGTATTGTACAGATTATGGCACAACTGGCTGTCAGTTGCAATAAAAATTGCCACCACCTTTTTTGTGACGTGTTGGATACATAACTGGTTTTCCCCAGAAACACTACAGAGAAAAGCTACAGTTGTCACATTTTATATTTTTCATATTCTGTGGAACATATCACAGGCATGGAAAGCTTTAATTCTGATAGAATTTATTTGGTGCAGTGTTTGGAAAACACCATGTTTATATTAAAGTAGTTGTAATATGCACATGAGGAAATAAAAGTTGTTGATTTTTATTTAATGTGCAGCAAAACAGTCACTTTAAAACTTTAGGCAGGATTTCAGAATTTTTGTTTCTCAGTAAAATGAATTTTTTTCTTTCAGATTTGGATGCTAGTCATATTTATATGCAGTAAGAAGTATAAACGAGTACCTCATAGAATCACGTTCTGCTTGGTTGTTTCTCAGGTATGTTAGTGCAATCCCATTAATATAAACAGAATGAAATGTCTCATAGAAACACATCCAGAAATTCTGTCAAAGATGTAAGTAGACTGGCTGAGACTGAGCTTGAAGACAAGAGAATTTTTCATAGATTTTAACAAGAGAAGTAGAGATTACTGAAATGAAAAAATCTTGCAGTATTTGGAAGATAACTGTAGATCACAGTCACATGTCTATTCCCTGCGTTTCATTCATTACCGAGCCTTTGTGGCTGTGAAACTGTCGTGACAATATTTCACTTCTGCCATATTAACTGATTTTATGTCGTAGTTTTATTCTGCATTCTAGTGATGAAATTGGAATAACGTGCTTACCTGAATATGAGAAGAGAATTTCAAGGGGTCACCTTATAATTACACACAAAGTTAAGCATGAAAATTCCTGAAAATTTAACATTGTGAGGGTGGTGGGCGGTCACCTTATATTCAGGTCAATATAGTATGCATTAAATTTCTAAGACACAACACTGTACATGTTCTCCTTGTAAAGAAATGTTAATTGAATACTGTCTACTAACCTCCATACTAGCTACCCTATACAACTAGTGACATGATTATACTCTGATGTGATTATTGTTTTAATTATTTCAGCTAATTGGTTGTGTTGGACACATCCTATGGTCTGTACTAGATCAGACACAAGCCTTTACATTATACCTGCAGTTTGCCATATATGCTGTTGGTGTGTACAGTTCAAGGCTGTGGACAGCTTTCCTAGCCATCGCACTTTTGTTCCTGCAGTGCCGTAGCCTCTGCTTTGTTCTCAAGTTGCAGCCTATATTCATTGTGCTTGGTTGGGGGTGAGTTCCATCTTGCATTCGTTTTTCTGAGGTACTGTACCTAAGTTGCAAGTACAAGCCAGTTCGATATGTTTTACATATGTGACTTACCTTGGTAAAAATATAGTGTTAGGCATAAGGTGGGAGTGACTCTATTTGTAAACTGTAATGATGATAATACACGGCCCTTATTCTATCTTACCCTCATTTTTGGTCTCGAACATGTTATCAGAGAGAGGTTAGCAGTTTGCATTTGCATCCAAATAACACAGCTGTGATTCATGAATGCTATGACAGATTGTGAAGCAAGACTGAGTTTTGTGAACTGGTGACTTTTTGGGTTTACAATGGAGAAAGCCCCCCCCCCCACTTGTTTCTGTTTAGCAATGTGTCTTTGTTTCATCTCCATTTCTATGTGAGCTCTCAGAATAAGAGGTACTGGTGTGCTAAGGTTGGTGTGTGGTCTGTTATGAGTGCAGCTAGGTTTATTGTACCCATTTCTTTTTTTGAGACATTAAAAGTCATTCTGATATGTTACATATATTTTGACAGTATTTGCTGAACACTTGTCCAGTTACAAGAGAATATGTCCCTTTTTTCAGGAAGATAGTGCAACACCTCACACTGCCAGCAGTTCTATATATTATTTACAGAATATTTTTTGGTAACAGAATGATAAGCACAGGATTATGGCCTCATTCACAAGATCAGATCCTGTGTAGTTTTTTTTCCTGTGGGTCGTGTGAAGGGATAAAGTAAAGGTAAAGGTCACCCCGTAAGATACTGTAGGAAACACAGGTGGGGAGTAGGGGTGTAGCTCTACCCATCCTTAACCTAGGTGCTAGATGGGAGTAAGTGGTCAGTGTCACATCCCAGCCACTTTACCCCCAGGAAAGAACCCCAGTACCCATTGCAAAGGAGGCTGGATGAGAAGAGAGGGTGCATAGTAGTAATCATTGTAGTAAGTCAATTTGAGAGAAAAACATTTATCGTTTAGTGTCTTCATTTTACTAGCAGAAGAGGTGCAGTGAACATGTTTTGTTAGATGTGACACATCTTTGAGCAGAAGGAAGCCATTTCCAGCACCGTCTTTAAATTTGTTGAGTTAAAACCCAATGTTAACTGCAGTCTACGATTTGAAATGTGTGGACCCCCATTCATGGCAGACTGGAATAGTGGCAGGAAATGACCAGTGATATGGGTCACCTAAAATAATAACCGTACAGGAAAGCCATTGTGACTGCATCGATGACCTCCATGGAGCAGAGTCCTTGAGAAGCTAATGATGATTTCTTACCTGATAATAAATTTAGTACCATCTGTGAAATCAGGGGTGTAATACAGTGAACACAAGAGGCTGTCAGTGGTCCCTATTCTGAGCTGCGTGAATCCCAATTACTGCAAATATGTATTGTATATATGTTTTTATTCAACTTGATATAAATAGTTGTTAACAACACACCCCTACCTCACAGTAACCAGGAACGGTAATCAAGCATACATTTGTACTGGACACTCCATATATTGTCATATATGAACACATCTTTGGTGAAGTAGTGTTGAAGTTGCAGCTGCATGTTCAACATTTTGTTCCTATAA
This sequence comes from Coptotermes formosanus, assembly GCA_013340265.1. Taxonomy (NCBI): domain Eukaryota; kingdom Metazoa; phylum Arthropoda; class Insecta; order Blattodea; family Rhinotermitidae; genus Coptotermes; species Coptotermes formosanus. The sequence goes on from BLKM01001775.1 coordinate 1,377,915, forward strand.
TATACAATCTGTCTATCTCTGTTTGTTATGTCAGGGACCTGTGGAAAATGTAGGCCTGACACACGTTTGTTATTTACAGAGGTCCATTGGTGGTGGTAACAGCCTTGATGCTCTTGGTACATCCAGACATAATTGCTGAGAAGAGGAACCCAAACTTTCAGTATGGAGAGGTGCAAGCAGCTGTTGCTGTTTTTATCCTAGTGATCTGTTTCATTGGTAAGTCCCCAAAATAAAAAAAATAGTTAGTCTCCCCCCTCACCCCACCAAATGAATTCAAGCAATACTTTTTCTCACTGACATGAAGTCATTTATTGTTGATAGTTCATATTTTTTATCTGCTGTATTGCTTTGGTGATTGAGGCGGTCATGGTTTTGCTCCCATGCAGTTGGGTTTCTGGCTGAAATTTTTTAGGTACTTTTGTGTTTCCCCAGTGTATGCTACTGTTTTACCCATTTTGTCTTCCTTGAATTGCATCACTTGTTAAACTGTATGCAACATGTAGGCAAACATTGCTGTTGCCTTCATCAGGATGAGTGGGTCAGTGTATGTAGGTATTAGGAAGGGTAGATCATGGAGGTGATCTCCAATTGGCTATAATCTGGTGTGGAGAGTAGCCAGTATACGTCATCTCTGGAGTTCTGAAAGTGGTGAAGTAGCCAGTTCCATATGTTTTGCTGAATTTGTACCCATGTTTTTTGTTAATGTTTTCTGGATATTTTGTTATTGCAGTAGCCTCCCTAATGATACGGGGATGGTAAGTACGCACACAGGCGGGCACACACACACACGTCTGTGTTTTAGATTCTTTAGACCAGTTTTAGGAGACTCAGCTGCTTTTGTAACGGGTTGCATGCTCTTCCACTGTACAGTGAGACTCGTTTAAGACAGCCCCGGTTAAAAAAATTTCCCACCTAAGAAGTCAGGATGAAAAAGCACCAAAATTCTCCAATTTGATTAACATTACACATTGCCCTTTTAATACAGCCCCACATAAAGAAATTTCCCGCCTAAGAAGGCACAAATTTGATGACAAAACAATTTTTTTACCCATTTAATCCATTTTCTGTTTCAAAATCTTAAAGAACTTCCACCAGTTTCCATTTGTTCCATTTGCAAAACACAGCATTCAAATGGCGCAGTCAGTTCATATAGGTTAATCTCCAAGGTCATTTCCACCACGTTTCACACAGAAGAATGATGCAACCTCACAGCCAACATGGGCGTGTCGTATTTCTTCCACAATGCGGAGACTGCAGTCAGTCAGTCCCCACTACTCGGTCTCTCACGACAACCAAAAAATTGTGTCAGGCGGCCGGAAACTGATCCTAGCTGTTCCGTGACCTGTATAAGCCTGCGTTTGGCAACACTGGCATGTGGCAGCTTACTTGCTGCTTCAACTGCCCGGGACTTGGAGGAAACGAACGCAGCCAATAACATTTGAAGAAGTGTAGGCACACGCTAGTCGAAGTGACATGGTGTTCCACGTTGTTGGGAGGACAGCAGTTTGACGCGAGAGAAGTGGGTGGTTGATTGCAACAACTCGTTTAAACATAGTTTATCAGCGGTAATATAAACGCATTGTGGTGTAGCGTGATTGTGAAACATTTGTGGTGACTGTGTGCAGATAAGTTACATCAGCAATTCCAGAAAATAAATTTGAGACACTGCAGAGTTAATGAAAGTGACTAGAACTCATGACTACCCCTTATGGTCTACCTAAAAGCAAACCTATGCAATCTGAAGATGTATGCTGCTACTGTTTGTGAAAAAAGAGCAAGAGAACCCACACTTGAAAAATATTTCAAGGAAAAGTAAACATCTGGAATGAAATGTGAACTTGTGAGTGAAAAGTCAGTGACAGTATAGATAAAGGTGTAAATAAAACTGTGAATGAAAGGTTACAGAGCAAATGGTTAAATGGTCAGATACGAGTGAGAATGTGTTAAGACAGCCGCAAATTGTACAAATTCAGCATACATATGTAATAAGTTCACAAAAAATTTAAAAAAATGGAACTTTTCAGTCCTACCCTTTTAAGAAATTTCCCACTTAAGAAGTCAGATTTTCTTGGAATTTTCAAAAATGTCTTAACGGCATTTTACTGTATTTATGAACTTGTTAATTATGTGGCAGGTGTCACATTTCAACTGCTGAAATGAAATGGTAGTCATGAAGGAATGGTGAAAGTAATATAGCATAATGTACACATATGTGTGGCATTGTAAATTAGATGTAGAATGAAGGATAGAATAATGAGGAAGTTGTTGCTTTTTAATGCCATATGGGAATTGTTAGGGTAGTAGAAAGGAATATGTTCCTTGATAAAGGACACAAGAAATTAATTTAGAAGTTTTTTATGGAAATCTCATGGAATAAGCATCTGAAGCTATGAGAAAGAAGATAATAGTAAACTATGCTTGAGGAAGGTCAGATGTGACAGTTTGAATGGACTGAGATAGCTTAGGATAAGTCACATGGTTGTCTTTGGTGTAGCAGTGTTGAATTCTTTGAGTTCTGTGTATTAAAATGGTGTTACCTGTATTTGCTAAGGAAAGGGAGTATGTATAACAATTTGAAGGTGCTTGCAAGAGAATCTTGCACATTTTTGTCACATTTAGTGTATGGTTTTTCTTTAATTCCAGTTACCATTGGTTGTTTGGTTCTCCACCAGCGATACCAGCGTCGCTATGCCCGCTACTTGTTGTTGGTCCAGGACGTAAGCAGTAGGGAAATTGCCAGTGATGTGGAGTGTGATGATAATAGTCCTGAAATTGGTCATACTTCCAATATCAGTGGCTGTGGCTCATGTGAAAGTAAGCCTTCATGTTCATATATTAAATAATTGGTTTCAAGTCTCAGTGTGACACATCAAACAAAAACTGAGTTTCAACATTTGAAACCTGTCTTTGTAACTAACTAACTGATTAACTAATTTGCTCCAGGAAACCTTCTTGAATAGCTAATAACCACTTGGCTGGTGAGGAAAGTCCAAATCCGTTTATGAAGCCTAAAGGTTCATTCATTATTATGTTTGCAAAAGCTCACCAGTGGATCCTACCCTGAGGCAGATGAATCTGATCCACATCTTCACACCCTGCTTCTGTAACATGATCATCAGTCAATGAGTAGGTGTAAACCTGTTGTGGCCCCAAGTTTTTTGACTACCTCTTATTTAGTCTTCCCATTGATCTCCCTCTAGAACAAAATTCCCATGCCTGTCTTCATATGTAGTGTAGATTCATTTGTGCTGTGGGACACACGGTGGTGCAGTTGGTTGAGGCACTGCGCTACAAACTGGAAGGTCATGGGTTCGATTCCCCATGGTTTTATTGGAATTTTTCATAGACATAATCCTTTCGGTTGCACTATGGCCCTGGGGTCGACTCAGCCTCAAACAGAAATGAGTACCAGGAATATTTCCTGGGGGGGGGGTAAAAGCGGTGTGTAGGTTTGACAACTTTACCACCTCCATGTGCCGACTCTCTAGAAATCAGGGGCCTCAACCTCCTGAAACACTAAGCGCCTGTCCAGGCCTGCAATGGGCTAGCTTTACCTTTTCGTTTGTACTGTAAGGCCTCTTTCACATGGGCAACTCAGTCAACAGTGACTTGTTGCCCAGAGACAGGCGGCTGGCCTTCGCTTCCCCGACAGCTGTGATAAATTTGTTGCTGTGACATCATACATCCGTATCATCTCTGACAATGAACACTCAGTACAGTGTGTAAAAAATCATGTGTTGTATCCTGTTATGGATATGAAGATGTGTTTACTTTGTAGAATTTGCACTGCAGAACATCAAACTAACATTTAAATTACAGGATTGGCTCTGGTTTAAAAATATCTTTGGTTATATTGCTGATCACTTGAAGCAGACGGCTGTGTTGTTTCTTCGGGTGTATTCTTTTCTTCCTCATCCAAGTCTAGGGAAAAACTGTTGGGGGGGGGGGGGGGGGTTCTGGATTAGGCAGACCTTCACTGTGAGGCACTGGACAAATAGCTGATGATATATTTGGGTCCTGCACTGTCCATGTTTTCTTCTTGGTGATCCCTTTCTGAATAGGAGGTACCATACAGAAGTAGCAGTCTCTGAGGTGAGCATTCTACTCCTCAACTGATTGGTAACTCATTCTTATGACATCTCACCCCCAACATGGAAACCAGATTCAATTCTTGATTCTTAATGTCATTTTCATAATCAGCACCCCCAAATTAGCTAAGATCAGGTCTTTTCATTTCTGTAATTTTTTGTGTGTTGCACAGTGTTACTGCTGTGTGGGCCTGAAGGGAACTGAAAAAGGAAGAAACAGGAAAAAGAAAAATGTGGGTGCACCCTATAATTTGTGACAGGCAAAACAACAGGTTATTTTGGATTCTTTTTGAAAATCTTTGGAGAAACCAATTGGAGTTTTTTAATTGTTTTAAAATGTCTGTAGAGTCTTGAAGAGCTGTGTGAAAGAATAGAGTATTCTCTAAAAAACACACAAATATGAGGAAAGGTACAGCCTACCACCCAGAGACAAATCAGCAGTAACACCCAGGTAGTCACAGTACTTTCATTAACCGCTTTTATTAGTTATTCAGATTACAATTTAGGCTAAATACAACTCAATTTACAAATTATTTGCGACAATTCACATGTATATGCTTGGAGTTGTCGTGCAGACTGTCTCCTGTCTGAACGCTCACATATAGCTGCATGGTTCTGCCGTCCCCCTTTGGGCGACAAAAGAGGAAAGGCGACAGCATTTCTGTTAACAGGAGACTTTACGTCAACAGTCGACCATGTAAAAGCCCTCATTGCTCGCCATGTATTCCCCATCTCCATCAGCACTGTCGCCAGCGACAGTGTTGCCCATGTGAAAAGGGCCTAAGAGCCATTGATTCCTCTAATGTTGAATTTTTTCATTTAACTGCAAAATCACCAAGACTTCTGTAATATTTTCACTTCATTTTGTTTATCCAGGAAGGCATAACATACAATGTACTACCTGAACATTTGTAGTATCTGTGCTAGCAATTTGCTAACATCTGAAGTCAGATTACTATTTTACCTTTGGCATATGACAAATTATACGATAAGTAACATTTTCAATTATACACAGTAACAGTTACATTTTTTATGAGAAATGTTTTTGTCAATTTCTTATGGATGAAGTGCATGTAATGTAGTACGCTTTCATTTTAGGTGGATACTTTACAAAAGTAACTGGTCTCGCACCAGTCTAATGTAATCTGTGTTCTGTAGGAAGCACTGCTCCCGTGCATCATTCAGTGTCACAGCAGCAGCAAGTGGTGGATATTGAAGAGATAGTGTCAGATAGGGGTCGTGCATTCCGTAGTTTACGTGAGGAAGGTGACGCTTCCAATCCAGGTGACATCTGCCCAACAAGGTTTGGTTGCCCTTCTTCTCAGCGAGACCAGTGCCAGAATATGGTGAAACGCTATCACATTCAAGAGGCTATGGAAGAGGAACAGGACGGTCATGACCATCAGACTCTTAGACACATAGTATTGCTCATCTTGCTTGCCTGTTCTATGTTTGTGGTACGTGGGAACAGAAGAAACTTTGGCTATTTCCTAACAGATCAGAGCAGATAAAAATGGTCCTTTCTATTCTTGGAAATGATTTGACTCATTTACAGGTTTATACCCAACAACTGTCTGAACAAATGTGTAGTAAATGTAAAGTCCCTGTGCTGAATCAAACACTGCCCCATAAAGGTGCATGGGGGAGTGGACGTATAGTTCCATGCATTATTAACCTTATCATTGGATGGAGATGGGTGGTCAGCTTCATGCCTCAGCCACTTCAATCACCGGGGAAGAGCCTCCAGTACCCACTGAATAGGAGGCTGGGTGGGCCTCAGACCCAGTCTTGTTGCTTTGGAGAAGATAAAAATCTCTTGGCCATGCCTGGAATTGACCCATGATTCCTTTATCATTCCTTCGTCATATCCTGGTTACTGTGCTATTCAAGCTCCACAGAGATGTAGTACTGGACTGAGTCCAGGTCTGCTCTTTCAACAGGAGAGTTTAGTTTGTTTCGTGTATGATGATTTTATGCAGCAGCTGGCAAAAGTGGTGAGTTGTTATATGACTGCATGATATGGCAGTTTTGTAAGAAATGTACCACTGACATTTATAAAATCTTACAGCAAGAATATGTGGGCGAGGAATGATAGTAAAACAGACAGGCTCTTATGTGGGTTAAGCAATTTAATCTTTTAACCCTTTAACTACGAAAGGCGACTGTCGTAGTTGCGCAGGGGGCGTTTAAACGGTCGCTGTGGGACGAATGACGACCTCAGTTGTCGTCAATATTGTGTCGATTTGGAAGCATTTTTTTCACCCCTATCCCACGTACCTCTTAGGATTTCTGTGTGGTATGTGCCCTGACGGTGAGTGCTGGTGTGTGCAGTTATAAATGTTCCCTGTCTGCCCCTGTAAGGCCTCCAACAGTCGCGATATGTATGTCAACACATTGGTGAACTGCACATTTGTCAGCTGAGTAAGAGCGTTCTGGAGAAGGAGTGTTTTGTTTATCAGTCGCACTGGAGTCATGTGTGGATTGAATATCAACAGTGTGCTGTGAAGCCAGTTACTAATTGACGGCTGAATGGTTTTCAGGGGCGTACTGTAACACGTATTTTCAGACTGAACGACTACAAAAATACTGGAGATATCCATGAAAATCTATATGTACCGCCACAGGAGGGCTCACAGGCATGTCTGTTGTAGTTCTGGGGCATTCTGTAGGAGTTGTGTGGCAGAAATGTGTAACACAGCCGTCTAATATACTAAAAACATTGTGTTCACCCTTGAAGTACGTGGAATTTTTCACAGCATTTATGTGGTAGGCGTAGATCTGTTTTGCTCTCATCATGTAAGTCGGTCGTTGGTTAGGGTATTAGATTTATGAGGGCACAGGAATACAAAACCGTCCTTGTAACAGACCAGGGTAGTGTTCAGCAAGCAGTGGCAATAACAAAAATTACTGACCGGATGAGGAGGAGGAGGAGGAAATATTGGCGTCCACTGTTTTTCACAGCGAAGCCAGGACGAGGTAATAACCCAGCCCAACAAATGACCTTCAAAAGATGAACCCGTACAATGTTTCACACATCGCGCTTACGTTGCTGCAGCTGTGGTTAGACACACAAATATTCTTACTACGTCATAAGCGCATTCCGAATTCATGCCATGGTCACAAAGGCTTGATAACCCAAGCCATTAGAGACTGACAGAGACCCAACCAAGGCAAGGAATATGACCGACCATGGAACATAAAGACAGTCTTTTGAAACATTCAACCAGGCTTATGCTAAATTCTATAACCCCTCGGAATATTTGGCAGTGGACAAAGTAATTGTAGAATTCAAAGGCAGGGTTATATTCAGACAGCACATTTCCAGAAAAAGGGAACGTTTCGACATCGAAATTCATAAACTGTGTGCCGAATCAGGTTATGCACATGACATGAGAGTGTACTTGGGTAGAGACTTGTGCTGCGACTTTGACGACACGAGTGCGACACACGCGTGGCGCCTTGTTTCGCGGACTATCACACGAAAACTAATTTGTGTAAATAGTGTGGGCAAATGTGTATGTGTGTGATGATAGAAGAGTGATCAAACGTGCCACAGATCTTGTGCAGCAACCAGAATTATGTGAATAATAAAATATTTACCCCACATTTTATATAATGCATGTAATTTGCAGGACTAAATTTATTTTAAAAATTCGTGAATATTTTTTCCCGAATTCACCAATTCATAAACACACTGCGAAATTTTTTTTCATTAAATTTGAACGAAAAGTCTATGAGATATGCTTTTTTATCTAACAGCAAGCATTAGAAATTAAATGCCCAGAGAAAAACCTTGGCTGGGGAACCTGCACCGGGGGATTTAATCACAGAGTGAAAGGGTTCAAGATCTGCGTTCACATATACAAATGCACATAGGAAAACACTCCTAGGAATTTATTATATATATTTAGGCAACAAGGAAAGTTAACACATTTTTAAAGCATGCTGCATAATCACTGTTTCCTTTTCCACAAAATTCCGTTGACTTCATGATTCTATCTTTTTCTGTTCAAATAATATTCGCATTCTTCGTAAACTATGCACGCAAATTTAATCCCTCCTCCCCAGTAGGATAAAAGAAGGATGGAAGGGAAGGCATCTAACATCAAGTACTGATCCAGATGTGGAAAAACAGACTCAAATGCTGAGGTGTGACTGTTGAATGATTATTCAGAAAGTAGCAGAAAAATGAAATATGAAGTAAATATGTGCCAAAATACAAATGAGAAATCTCAGCAGCAGACAAGCACTAAGGAAAAAAGTAATTTGCTGAGACCTTTCAACAAGATTGTATGAAGAGCATATCTTTTTAAAATTAACAATGATGCGCAACAAAATGTGGATCTTCCAGTACGACCCTGAAAGAAAACAATAAAGTCTGCCCAGTGGAAATGTCCAAATTGTACATGGAAGAAATAATACATTTTAAACACTTAAGAGTCAAACCCATGCTGATCTGCTTTTCTGATATCAAGTGGATTATTTGTGGAAAGGTTTAACTTCTAAGTATTGAAATATTTATGACAGCACATATCTTAAAAAGACCACATCATTGGCAAGACAAGTGAATTCTACATCATGATAGTTCGCCATCCCACACAGTGCTTGTGGTAAAGTAATTTTTAACCAACAAACAAATAGCAGAGTTGGAACATCCACCGTCCTTGCTTGATGTGGCCCTTTGCAACTATCCTGTTCCCAGAACTAAAAATCTCCTTGTAATGGTTTTATTTTGTATCATTTGAAGACATAAAGTACAATGTTTACTTCAGTACTGAAAATAATGTTCAGGAAATTATTTCCAGGCATGACAGATGTTGGAATATGCGTATCAAGTCAGAAGTGATTATTTCGCAGGTAACCACGCTAACTCACTCAGTCACTCATTTGGTCCTCCTTTTCTCTTGGTCTGTCCCTGACAAGCATTCCAGATGTTTGTCAGGTGTCATGGTGTGTTGAAGCTTGGTGGATTTGGTTTCAGAATCTGTACCCCCAGCCAAGAGTGTATCTGGTTCCTCCTCACAGAGTACACGAGACTGTTTGTTTCAAAATGCTTCAAAATGTTTCAAAAAGTATCCCTGTGCCTAAGTATGGTGCCATGTGTATGCCATGGTATGATGATGTGGAAATAAAAACCCACAAATTCATGACTTTGGCATGAGAGGCAAGTAGGTAATTTTACCCTCAAGAAAGAAGATTTGATACCCATTTGCAGATGGAACAGAATTATGAGACACATAACTTTAGAAACAAACCTCATTCTGATACAATACAAACGAATGTTACAAACTGTTGTTACCCACTTCTTAAAACTTTTAATACAGCTTGATTTAGTGACAGACCATGATAAAATAACCCTCATTTCAGAATGTCTTATCCGGTTGTATTCCCCAGATGACATATAGTTGATCATAACAGTCGACATTTTAGTGTGTATGATTTTACACATTTCGCTGAACTCTTGATTTAAAAGATTGATAGCATAGACTGTAAGCCATGATGGAATGGTTGGAATTCCTGCTACATGTTTAGAAGGTCCTGGTTTCCAATTCATTGTTTCTATTCCTACAGTGTAAGGCCATATAATTTACATAGTTAAAAAAGGCACTGTTAAATAAATCAAGACCATGTCTATCTTGACTGCACAGCCTGTGTGTGACATTACAGAAAAGAAGGGACAGTACATGAGAAGGATGCATGTTATGACATGTGGGATTGCATGCATGTGCACATGCTACTGTGCAGCATCTGTGCATGTACAAGTGTAATGCAGTTCACGCTTGAGTTTCAAATTTATAATAATTGTTATTAGTATGTTAGCTGCATTTTATACATTATCCCTGTGATATACTGGCTGTGTCTAATGAAACTGTTACAGGGTATGGCATTGTCTGTCTGGACCCTGGTGATGGAGGATATGTCTGGCATCTATGTGGAATTGGCATTTCTGGATGCAAGCCTCAACTTTGGTCAGTCACTTATTGTGTTTGCGGTATTTGGACTGGATCCCAAGTGTCTCATGCAGCCATTGGTGAAGAGATGGCGATGCTTGTTGTATGGAGCCGCTGAACTGAAGCTTCCTGCATGGGAGGAGCTTGGCTTTGAAACTAAGCATGTTTGTGACCAATTTGCAACCCATCACTTGGAGAAATGCCGCCATGACATTGCTTCTGACAGGAGGTTGGTATCATGTGTGAAGATATGTCTGTTATGTCTGTTTGATAAATAGCGGTTTATGTTATTTTAAACAAATCCTTGTGTTATACAAATTCATGTTGTTTTAAGATGTCAATTACAGGCTCATAGACAGCCTGATGTAGTACTGCCGTTCTGAGTACACTGCTCCAGTGTTGCTAGCCATCACTTTGACACGCAGTACACTGTCTGCTGAGATGTGATGCCACATAGTCTGTTAGTATTTTTATCAGCATTTTGGAGGAAGCAGGTTCTTCTGAAATGTTAGAAAATCTCTACCACAGTAAACAGCATTCCATCCCAGATGAAGGTAGCTTTTGTAGACACTGCTATAAGAACCTCATATCTTGCATAGTCTTCTTTGCAGTTTCAGACATACAGAATCTCTTAATTTTACTGAAAGTTGAAGTCATGGATCTTTGAAGATGCATTTTATTTAGCAACAAACAGTCTTCAATTCTGACACACCTTAAAAACTCCCATCTACATACACCATGCTTCATAATTTTTATCTCGTAACATAGGTCACTTGTAATTGAAGATGTAGCTGTGGAGGGAAAGAAAAAATATATGCACGTGTGTGTGTGTGTGTGTGTGTGTGTGTGTGTAGGGGGGGAGGGGGGGTGATGGGTCACCCACATTCACAAAGTTTTATATTTGTTAAAAGGGAAAACATTTGCCATGAATATGACCACTCATACTCAGTAGCTTTGACACAGATGTCAAGTTTCTTACCTACATCAGGAAGTGTATATGTCTGTATACATTGTGGATTTTTGTGGATGTCTTTCCCTTCCCTCACCTCTGGCAAACTTTGCGAAGTTAAGGGATTCCAGGCCCACAGTACATATACTTTAAGTGTGTGTTAAACCCCAGGTCCTGTCTGCCACATGTCATCACTATCATCATATCATGAGGGGAGAGGTAAGTCTGTCTCATAGGTGCCTGAACTTCAGAAATGAACTACACCACTGCCAAGACTGCTAGATGCCAGGAAGGTTGGAAAGACCTTCAACTGCAGCATCAGGCACCAAAACAACTTATCAAACAAAATCATATTATTCAACTAATTGAATGCAAGATAACTTTTGTAAAACTAGTGACAATTTGTACGTAAGAAAAGAATTAGCTTTACGCAGTGAATGTGTGAATAACCGCAGATGTACTGAGCTGTGTTCAAGTTGAAATTGAATACCATGCCATGAACATGTAAAAATTCATTAACTTATGATTATGAGAGTTTGTATCAGATTAATAATTTGCTTATATTGATGTGTGTGTCAAGATTTTTAAAATATAGCCTCTGAAAGTCTGAACAAAGTTGGTAGACACTGCACAAGCCAGACTGATTTTTAGGAAAGGATTCAGTTGCCAGCAAGCACAGTGAGGAATTTCTCTTCATTTTCATGCATGTGGGCCCTACTGGCATTCTGTAAACTCAGGTTTGTTTGTGATATTGTTCTGCTCGCTTAACCTTTAAACAACCAAGTTGGTATTTAAACTGTGGCACATGGTTTATGAAAAACATATTATTGGAACAGAAAAAGATAATATTATGATATAAATGGCATTTTGTTAGAAATAAAACAAAGATTATGCAACATGTCTTAAAAATGTAGTAAATTTTCTTGTTGCATAAATATAAAAAATGAATTTTGAGGGGTACTTTTTTGCATGCATTTGCATATGCCAATGTAGGTCATTCAAAGGTTAATGTAAGGAAAATATTGCAACACAGTTTATACACACATAATCTTAAGATGATTTTAGGGGGGTACAGAATGATGTGAAGTAAAGTGAACTGATATAGAATAGGGCCCAGTTTTGTTACTAATAGTTATGATACATCATTTTCCATGACAGTGTTTATTATACTTTATATCATGTTATGTGTGCATGTGGTGGTGGTAGTAGTAGTAGTAGTAGTAGTAGTAGTAGTATGCCATTTATTGAAGTATAAATTGGAAAAATATTTTCAAATTTAAAGGTGGCGTCTGAAGCATTACAAGGAGAGCTTCTTGGGTTCTGCACTGGTAGACTGGCTGCTAGGAGTTGGACTGGCCAGAGATCGAATTCAGGCTTCTCAGTATGCCATCCACTTGTTGGAGGGTCGAGTTATACGTCACGTAGAAAATCTGCACCATTTCCATGATCAGGCTATGCTCTATACTTTTACAGCTGTAGAAGATACTAACTGATGATTCAAGGCAGACATGTGCAACTGACAACAGTTTTTGGAATAAGCTAAATAGACATGAGATGTGAGATTCTCATGGCAGTGACTGTGAAGAATACTATCTTCTGGAGTGTGATGCCATGTAGTCTGACATTTTGGAGGAACCTGCTGCCTCTAGTTTCAACACCCAGAAGATGGAGGTACCATATTCTCTGAAACATCAGTAAATTTCCACCAGACTACATGGTGTCACACCCCAGAATCCCAGAAGACAATATTCCTTATGCTGAATAGACATTTTCAATATAGGTTTTCCACCAGACTACGTGGTGTTACATCCCAGAAGACAGTATTCCTTAATCTGAATAGACATTTTCAGTGTCAGTTTTCCATCATTTTTCAATAAGTCAGTCAAAATAGTGTTCCTAGCAGAAAAATCTTTGTGCATTTTGCAGCATTTCTCAGTCACTGTACTGTCTGTTGCTTTCACACCTTCTTCCACATGAGTAACTATTGAAATATGAGACATAGTTCCTTCCTAACTATCTCACATTTTCACACTTATATTTATTTTACATCCCTTATTTTTTGCACCCAGCTTTCCGTATGGATTTTTTGAAACAAAAAAGGTGATGGTGATATGGCTAGGTAAAAAAGGTAAAGTGGACCCTATACAGGCCATTAAGGCCCAAGCGGGAGTACAGGTATAGCTCTACCCATTCATTAGCCTTGGCACAAGAAGAGGGTAGGGTGGCTAGCCCCACGGTCCAGCCGCTTTACTCCCAGGAAAGACCTGGTACCCATTGTACAGGAGCCAGTGTGGGCCCCAGGGCCAGTCTGGACAGGTGTGGAATATCTCGCCCCCACAAGGAGTCAATCCCCTGACCGTACAGCCCGCAGCAAGTTGCTATATTAACTATGCCATCCCAGCCCACAATACTACCAGGCCATAGAAAAAAATCAATGTTGGTTGAAACTGAAGTATACAAGAACAGATGTTAGTACTACATCTTAATTAGGTGAAGAAAGACAATGGATAAAGACACTTCAGTAGCTTGTAAGCAAAAATATGTTCACTCTTATTTTTAGACAGTGTTTTTAACCTTCCCATTATTGACAGAGGAATATATAACTCCCCATTACATGTTAACCTGTATGTGCACGAATGTAAGAATTCTGACAACACTGTAAACAGAAACAGAATATTTTCTGCCATAAAATTTCATTCATGTCAAAATATTAATTTTTCTATCTTTATTTACTATGGAATGTCCTGGTGTCTGAAACTACATCCGAACTATGGAGGAAAAAGTTTTGAATCCCGTAATATAATAGCATTCATTATGAAGATTGATGGAATCATTTCATGATGTACATGCCTCATAGATTTCCTTTTTGATTTCCCTTCTACCTTGAAGTGGACCAAGACAGCATCTTCCAAATCCTTACGTAGTAACAATTAATTATTACCCGCCCATGCATTTCTGAGGTCAGTAAAGTCAACAGCTGGAACTGTGTTCTTTGTCTTAGTAAAATGAATATGCAGTGTTATTCATTTCTTCAGTATGTATATGTTGCAGGTAATGTGCAGAATTTCATTGAACAAATATACAGAACTAAATATTCTTGAATTCTGTTAAAAAGATGTCACTGAAACTTTTTTCCCTTCACTGCCCTTGAAGCTGAATTTCTCTCTTAAAAAGCTATAGGGTTTACTAATTCACTTATTAAATAGCACAACTATGAATTTCCAACTTATGCATATAATGGCATTCAGTAACTCAATATTTAACCCTTTAAAGACGAAGCTTGTCTGTTTTATATAAGGACTCAGTGCGTACCACGCTGTAAACACTATCCACTTCGCTTATAAAAACCAGTCTCTTGATGTTTTATAAGGCAGAAGTTGCTGTTTGTTCTGAGATCCATACAAAACACATAAACGCAATGTGGGCACCACGTGGAATTTTTTAATGTTAAACCTGGTGGTATGTAAAGTTACCGCTGGGCTTTAAAAGGTTAAAGTAGTTTTAACATGTCTCCTGTGTGTGACTCAGCACACATTCAGAAGTCATTCAAGTTTTGTTGATGTATTTCACAGCATGTGTGAAGCAGGCTGTTAAGATTCATCCTGCATGCACGCCTCAGGTTATGTGACAGTTTTAGTTTTCCAGGTGTACACGTCTAACTTGATAAATACCAAGACAGAAAAATCAGGGTGGGGGGCAAGTTCAGGCAATCTTTGGGGTTCACAGTTGTGGATCAGACTACAGCATGATATAATAAATTACGTCTCTGATAATTTTAACAAACAAACATACATAAACACATGCATTCCTGCTGTTATAAGCAAGTGAGAACATAATAATTAATTTTCGAGGCGGCCGCGAGTTCTTGCTTTCGTTGAGTCCGTTACATTGTGAAATTGTACCGAAACAAATGTCACTTCCGAAATGCAGTGAACACAGGGAATATCATATTAATTTAATATGCCGTGAAACTAAAAAATGTTTGTGAAAAGTGCACACAGTGAGAGATACGGTTATTATTATAACGGTTCTTCGCGTCCCGCAATGGTGGGGAGAACATACTAGTTGACTCTGGGAACAACTTTCGCACGAAGTTCGAAGGCCCGAAACCCGTACATCCGTTAATTTAGGGTCCATTTAATATGCTTCGTATGCAGCTTACAAAGATAGTTGTTGTCCTGTTTTATAAACGGGAAAATTGCATTGTGTTCACGCCCATTTGAGCATTACCCTTTGACAATTCACAGCTCGTTTAACATTCGGTAATCGACGATTTCTTTAAATAACTGATTTCCGGAACGGAATTAATCCCTTGCGTCAATTTTTGATCCATAAAGGTGTACATTTTACAGTTCCATTATAGCCATAATTCTATGGAATATGTGCGTATTTATTTCAGTTATCTATCGCCGTCACACACAACGCTAACAAACCCCCCACCCTAATGATCTGTACTGCTACTGCGCCGCTTGCCATTATACGGTAATTAGCCTATACCACGGATAACATTTAGCACGGATTAGACCTGGTTCCTGGGCGGCTCGGCTGCTGGCGCTAGCATTGGGGTCTGGTGCGAGGGTTCTGTAATTGATGGACAACGCGATTCCAGAGGTTTTGTCTTTGTCCGGCCGAGTTCAGTGTATGGAAAACTCCACAATTCGAGTCGATCTGTGATTTCAGTACAGTCCTTTCCTCTTCGCCTGAATTTATATAACATATGTTTTTGTTATTTGTTACTACGAAAATGCCCTTTGCAGAAGATGACAGTGTAAATTTTATTAAGTTTGCGACCATCACAGAGAATTTAATTTCTGATGGCCATATAGATTGTCTTCTTGGTTGTGACAATATGTAGCGAGGTGAGCGTTTAACAGCGCTTAGGGTCAATCTCTGTCTTCAGCGTAGAAAGTTGGCACTCACGTAGTGGACGACATGGTGTCATAAGCCAGCATAACAAATGTTTGTTGTTGTGCCGTCGCCCAAGTTACAGAAAAAATGCACGTTATAATCGATAAACTAATATTCTATCGGTTGATATCACAATGTACGAGCAAAATTAAAATCTTGTGTTCCAACTACCGTCAAGACAACTTGAAACTTTAGTACCTACTAGTGCCAATGGCAACGGTTCCTGTATGACAACCAAACAGTAACCAGTTGGTTTATGAAAAAATATCTTTACTTAAATTTTAATTATGTGAGTGCCCACAAAATAAAACTTTGAGGTTTATTTTCTCTGATCCGTCTGTTTCGGCTTGCGTTAATATCCACACCTGATTTAATGAATTTTCTTAGTTATAAATAACTTGTAAAACGCTAACAGCCCGCCACATAGGATGGCGACGATGATTAACACATCTCCAATAGCGGCTCTAAGATGAATGTGTAAAATGTGTACGAGCGTGAGCTAGTCGCGTGCAATTACGTTACCACATTGTAGGACCCGTGCACTTTGTTTTTTTTTTTGTCATCACATGGCATCTTTGGTTTGTTTCACAGAGCGACGCATAGTGTTATGTTTTCTTTGGATCATCGCTTGGATTTTTGGTAACCTGGCGAGGAGAGCGTCATTTAGTGATTTTGTGTAAAAATTGTGATTAAGCGGTTTCAAACTGACGACGGAAATGAGTTCTTATCTTCAAGTAGCCGAGGACGAAGGCGAAGAACCCATAGAATTGCCTACAGAAGATGATAGCACGTTACTACTCTCAACTTTAGCCGCCCAGTTCCCAGGAACTTGTGGGTTAAAGTACCGTAACCCCGAATCTCGTGCAATGAGAGGCGTGCGGTTGGTGGAAGGCAGGTTACATCCACCTGAAAATGGATGGGGAAATTGTGTGTACTATTGTGTGTTTCCGAAAGGTAATAATGGTAATGAAGTCGCAATTGTGCAGCATATGTGGGTCATATGTAATGGCTAACATTTTGAATTTATTTTTTTGCAGAAAATAAACGTAAGTCAGACGATCATTTAGAAAATTCCACAGCAAAGACGAAGCGCATGGAAACAAAATTGAAGTGTTCAGATCTTATCGTACTTGGTTTACCGTGGAAAACCACAGAACAGCAACTGCGGGAGTATTTTGAATCATTTGGTGAAGTGCTTATGGCTCAGGTATGTAAAGTGAATAGATACATTTTTGTTCGGTTATATCAATGCTTTGTGTAGTGTAATGTGGTTAGTTGCAGCTGCAAAGGTGTAATTAATTAGATTTCTTCTACAGGGAAATTGTGGGTTGTTTGATAATGCCTGAATGTTTCACGCATCAAAATGATTACATGAGCGACTGTGGAATGATTCTTGAATATGGTAACCCCAGTGTACTTGTGAGGTACAGTGCTTGGCACCAGTAGTAGTTAGTGCATAGGTGGCATAACATGTATGTAGTGGAAAAAAATCTTAATTGTATAAGAACTAAAATGGCGGGAACAGAAGAAGGTAACCTAACTTGTTCTACAGCACATGCTGACATAGAAGTAACAGGCAAAAAGATACGGGAAGGGGTTTCGAAGGATGTAACCATTTCTTTGTCAAGTGGTTTGTTGGTACTGCCACATGTTCTTTGATTGTGGCAGTTCTGTGGCCTGGGTCAGTAAATTTGTCATGGTCAGTTCCTGTTACGAGCACAGTTAGATGCTAGTTATATGTGCAAGCATTTTGTCATGTATGTTGACATAGAGACAGAGTTACTGACGCAAACATGTGGCAACACATGAAAGCTAGTATCTATTCTGGATTATTATATATATATAATTCAGTAATTAATTTTTGTAACTTACTAGCAGGGCTGTGGAGTTAGAGTGAGAAGGAATTTTGGGTGGAGTCGGAAAAAATGTACTAACTTCTATCTCGATATAAAACCATAAATAGATACTAACAACAATAATAACCATTAGATGTATATGTAAATATAGGTTATAAGTCTAAAAGTAGCCTGATGTTTCACATGGTGACGATGGAATGTGTTATGATACCATTTACCATTTTAGTAGGTTTACCACCATTAATACACATTGAGCTTTTGTGAAGGAGTTGAAGATTTAAAAAATGAGGAGCTAGAGTCAAGTTTTGTGTACTGACTCCACAGCCTTGCTTACTAGGATATTTTATTGCATGTCAGTTGAGACATGTACCTTTCTTGTACAAAATTTGTACTATTTAAGTGCATGTAGCTGAAATATGGAAGAGGATTGTATTGATAAGAGTTCAGCTGACATGGCTCAGGATGTGTTTCAGTGGTAGGCACATGGTTGTCATATGACAAATTGTAGGCCTGTTTCACTGCTAAGTGTGTTGTCTGAGCTATGGTGAAGGTTGCATGTAATAGCTTAAATCACTGCATTCATACTACAGTAAAATCTGCAATATGTGGCACCTCCGGGACCAAACGTTTGCCAGATATCACAATTTTCTGGATATCAGAATATTATACTTAATATGTGTCTTAGTGTACCTAGGAACTGCATGGATAGACCTAACCATTTATCTTGGCACTTGATATACCGTCCTGTTTTCCATGCTGCACTTTCTAGTCCTTTTCGCCGCTACTTATGTAACAAGGTGCACACATAATCTAAAGAAAGTAGAACACCGATATTTAACTATATATTTACAAATAATGGGGATCTTTGTCAGTTTGCTGGTTAATAGAGATTTCCAGATAATCCAATACCAGATATTGTAGATATTACTATAACAACATGTGGGCCATAAACATGACCCTCGTGTTCCCAAAGCTAACCTCACAAGTTACCAGAAAAGTGTGTACTAAGCAGGAACCAAGTTGTACAGTTGTGTTTCATCGAACATTAAAATCGTGAACTGGGTTTAACAGTATTTAAGCCAGCACTGAAAATAGTCTCATAGCTCACTCCTCTGTACAAGAATTGTTTTCAGCTGAAAGCTCAAAAGTAGTGTAGTTCTCATCAACATGTTTGTTCCCAGCAATCCCACTGGCTACCAAACAACTGGTGCAGCCATTTTGACACTGTGTGCTTATTTTGCAAAGTAATGTTTAAATATAGTTTTCTCCTAAACTGTGGTAGATAGATGAACGAAAATTCCATCACGCACAGGTTGAAAGTTCAGGCATTATTTTCGGGTGATATTTTCTTTCCGGATGGAGTGGAATGTCACTTTTTCACCAGAACCACCTCATTTCACTTTGAGATGAACTGCTGTTATACGAAATCAAATCATCACCAGTGTGCTCAAACAAAAGAACTTTGGCAGTAGCATTATCTTCAAAACTCCTAACACTCAAAACTTTACATTTCTTGTTTGCACTCTGCCATGGATTGTCACTCTCAAACTGACGGGAGTGTTTGAGGGTGAAGAAAATGGTTTCAAAATGGAGCTGCAAGTACAGTCTGCTCATAAATGGAAACTGTGTAACAGAACCCCATACAAAGAATGCTAGCTTTGGTTATACTGTGTTGTGTTTTTATCCAAATCTTGTTGGATATGGGAGCTTTGACAAAAAATTCTTCTCGTTCCATGGCTGGATATGGGAGCAACTGTGTTGAGTAATTTTTGGTGCAAGTAACTTGCTCTGTTTTTTGGTCTGTGTAATATGATTTTCTAACAAGATAACTCAACAGCCCTGTTGGCATATGAACAGTCAATTCACAAAATGCGCAGTTAATACCTGTTTCTCGATTTTTGAGCCGGTTTTTTTAGACAGTGCCGTCATCTTGGTAGCTGATCATTGTTCCTGGCACCAGTTCATGGCTGTCATCGGTTTCGGTGCATTCTGAAATGCACAGATTGTGATCGCAATGAACCCTCAAATCCAGCATGAAGAATTTATTTGTAGTATGTAACAGATGTTTCTGTTCAGGGCTGTGGAGTTGGTACACAAAACGTCCAAATCGGACTCCTCAATTTCTAAATCTCTGACTCCGATTCCTTTATAAAAGCTCAATATGTATTAATAGTGGTAAACCTACTAAAATGGTAAATGGTATCATAAGACATTTCATCACCACCACGTGTATCATCACGCTACTGTTTAGACTTATGACGTGTATGTTAGTATAAGTCTAATGGTTGTTGTAGCTAGTGTCTGTTTTAAGATTTTATATTGGAGTCAGTACAATTTTACCAACTCCAACTCCACCCAAAATTCCTTCCGACTCTGACTGCACAGCCCTGTTTGTGTTACATTTGTATTTAGAATAAGGATGGTGCCTAATGTTTGTTCATTTACAATGCAACTTTAATGGTGTGACTAGTTTTAATGCACGGTCTAATGACTAGGAATGTAATTTAAATGCAGTGATTGATCATTAATGTTATTCACATCATACTTAGAGATTGTTCTGCATTGTGTTAAAGTAAACTTCGTACATCTGCGGAGAAATGTCTGACTTCTGGAACCAGTTACAATTTATAACATAGGTAGTAAAGGAAAACTTTATTTTTTTTAATTAGTTGTTGGCTTGCAAGCAGTCCTGAAGGAACAAATGAAGGTTGTGAACTGAGGGATTACTGTATTTCATATTTTTATTGTATCATATTCATGCTGCAATGTGTTGCTATGTCCTTCTACTATAAAGGGTCTATGGACTGTTGTGTCCTGTTCCAGTCTGTTTATATTAGTCTCAGAACAGTTTAATTTTAGGAGAGATATATCCACTGATTATGCTGCATTCAGCCTTAATGGATAACACATTAAGATCTGTTTTTTAAAACTGCATCGTGCAGCGTGAATGAGCTTCTTGTATCCCAGTGTTGATACAGTCTCCTGGACAATATTGTATCCAGTTACAAGCTGTACCACATTTCCTCCAGCTCGCCAGTCATCTTTGATCAGTGCATCAGGTGTCTGCTTACTGCATTTTGTGCTGTCAGTTTCTGGTTAATTGCTACGAGTGAACTTGATGACGATTGTTTTGCCGTCCTAGAATGGCACATCCTGCTGGCATCTGTGTAGACATCTCCATAAACACTGACACAGTCAACAGTGTCTGCAGCTGAATTGTTCTCCTTTACAAGAAGTTTATTTACACTTCACACTGGTAAAACAAAATGGCATTCAGAGCCATTCTGTTGCAGTGGCTCATGCCTGTGCATTGCACTTGTATTTCACATCACAGATGATAGGTGACAGTATCAGCCATATACATCATAATCTGCAGTGTGTTCCTGTAATGTATCTAATATGATAGTGCTCACCTGAGGGAAGGAGACCACTTGGAAGACCCAGGCATAGATGGGAGGATAATATTAAAATGGATATTCAAGACGTGGGTAGGGGGCATGGATGAGCTGGCTCAGGTAGGGACACGTGGTGGGCTCTTGTAAATGCAGTAACGAACCTTCAGGTTCCGTAAAATGCGGGGAATTTCTTGACCAGCTGAGGACCTGTTAGCTTCTGAAGAAGGGCTCTTCTTCCTGGAGTTGGTTGGTTGGTTGGTTGGTTGGTTGGTTCGTTCGTTCGTTCGTTTGTTCGTTCGTTAGTCAGTCAGTCAGTGAGGCAGTCAATATGATAGTGCTCACGACATTTGGTACATGCACAGTATAATCAGTAGTATGACATCTGTTGTATGCTTCACAGTTTAGTGGGACATTAACCTATAAATGGTTTGAATTGTACAAGTCTTTGGTGTCATATTATGACTTATTCTACATCCTGTAGTCATTCTGTCTAACGTTTGCATCATCCAGTGCATGTATGAATGATACTGAATATGCAGATTTTATTGCCAGAGGGACTTACTGGTTGGGTATGGTTTAGTGCAATTTGACAGCAGTTATGAGATTAATTGCAAACCATTAAAAATATTAGAAAGTGAATGAAATTGAGTATTGGTTTAGTTTTATATTTGTTACTGTGCTCTTGGTCATTGAATTTTACGGGTGGACAAAATCACTACAAGAATGATAAATGCAGCACTTGTTAATTTGTGAATGGCTGCATTTTTAAATTAATATGATTAGTTCCATGTTTGTTGCTGCAGGTTAAAAAAGATCCTAAGTCTGGTCAATCAAAAGGATTTGGATTCATCCGCTTTGGTACTTATGAGTCACAGATGCGAGTTTTGGCTCAGAGGCACATGATTGATGGCCGATGGTGTGATGTCAAGATTCCAAATTCAAAGGTAAGCTCAGTGTAGAGATTTTATGGAAACAAACAGAAGCTTATATTGCTGATATATGACTTATGGAATAAGTGAAGTTGAATATTTGTATTGAAAATAATGTTACTGTTTCTGTGCTTCTACACTTTTGTTTGGGTGAATGTCAGGCCCTGAAGTATGTTACAGTCTGCATTCTGCTTGAGATTTGTAATAATTTAGACTTGAATTTCTGAAAATGTTTCAATGTAACAATAGAAAAGTTGAAAACTTAATGACCCAGGAGGAGGAAATGTGTGTATGGTTAGGAAGTTGGAGTGATGGTTAGGAAGTTGGAGTGATGTCTGAGTGTGAGCATGTGTGTGTTGTTATTTTGTATGTCTGTGTGAGTTGTACAAGCAATCATCTTTGCTTGGTGTGTCAAACAAATGTGTGTGAATCTGTGTGACTTCCCTGTGATTGCCACCTTCTCCGCCCCGTTTTTGCCTGGTGCAGTGAGCGGAAATCAGAGACCAAACTGAGAGTTCCACCAGGAGTAAATAACACCCACATATTTGGTGTTTCCAGAGTTTGGATGCAGTGTGTTCTTCCACGAGGGGCGGAGAGGTTTATATTGGTGGCACGACTACACTCTATGAACCCATTGACATTGCTGCTGCTTACACTGAATATGGTGGAAATCAAATGTACCCGTATAATGACTTGGTTCCATATGTGTATGACCCGAGTTATCAGTTTAGCAGCCCCATCGGTGGTGTTTGTGTGGCAGGTGATGGTTACAGAGTTAACAGTGGAACTTATGACACAACAACAAGAACTGTCAGTTACTCAGTCAATGGTGTGTACAACAAAGTTGGTGAAACAGATCATTATCGGCCATCTCACATGTCAGATATGAGCCATAAAGCCGATAGCATCAGTGGGTATCAGGTTGAACATTACATGAACTTGCATCGAATGTCACTCAAGAAAGACTACAATGATGTTCATTACTCAGACAGTCACAGATCTTCAAGCCATGGGCAATTTGGTTCTCAAAACCGAGACAAGGCTTACCATGAAAGGGACCTTGATATGACCTTTGACAGGTATGACAGTGGAGAAAGAAGTTTACGGTTTTCAGGGAGCCATGAGCACTATAGTGATTATACAATTTATGACAGAACTGAAGAAAAGGTTTCCAGTTCTTTGGGGAACTTGCATGATTCTGAGAGGGATTACTCCAAGGTTCGTAGACATAGCGGCAGTTCAAGAGATGTTGAGCATCATTATGCGGATAGGTATCTGGTAAAGATATCACGCCGGGAACGTGAGAAATCCCATCATGGAAGCAGTGACAGGAGCTACAAACATGGAAATAACATTCATGGGCACAAGCGCAGTAGAAGTTCAACCAAGGATAGTAATAAAACCTACTATGGACCTGATGTCAGTGACAGTGATGAGATGGCATATCATAAGCATAAATCAGCTGAATTGGAAGAGTGGGTTCAGAAACGCAGTGGGTACTCGAGAGGTGAGACTTACCATTCATCTGCTTCAGTGGCAGGACCAAGAAGCATACCTGTAATCCAGTCAAGATATTAAAGTGTAACATCAACCAGTAAAGTTGTATCCTCCTATGTTCATTCATGTGAAACTAGGTGATGTAGCAGAACACTTTAGCCCAGTGTTATAAATAAATTACAAAAGAAAAATGTGTATTGCAACTTCAAGCAGACACATGTACAGAATGAGCAGCCATGTTGTATGACAGAAACCAATTACACTAAGACAGGGCTTCTGTGGTGTGACATTATATAATATAGGTGGGTACCAACATTTCAAAGTGAGTGGGGTAGATGAATTCACGTTACATCGGATGGTGACATAGGCCAACAAAGGAGCACATTGAGACGGTTGGATGTCAGAGTCCTAGGGTGAACTAGTATTTCCATGTGCTCCTTAGTTGATTAGTGTCTTACTTCTTTATAACCTGGCCACATGTGGCCCAAATCACTTTATTGTGTTAGTGAAGGCATCAGGCTTCTCTGAATATTTGTGTCTGTATACAAGATTGCATGTCACAGGCAGAAGACTTTTATGTGTGTATTCATTACTGTGTGAACATGAAGTCCTATAATTACATTGATTGTTGTGTAAGTTTTTTAATACTGACCTTGAGAAGAAGCATGTGCTAAAAATGCCATGGCATTTTTGGCAAAATTGTAAGTCTTCAGGAAAAATCTCTGCTTACCATAGACTTGATGACATGTATTGGAATTTTTTTACACCTCTTAGCAAAGCATTAGGAAGCACACAGTTTTAAAAATTTTTGAGTTTGTCTAGGCTTCTACGCTTCTTTGTTATGTAAATTTATAAATCATAAAATTTGTATTTGAACTTTGATGCGTACTTCCGTACATTGAACTTACTCTAATGTAATATTGTTATAGTGTATTTGGTTCTGAGCATGACTGCTCATTTTCATGAGGTTTTATAGAATATTTTACCGGTTGTAAGTATATTGTAAAAATCAGCAGTAATGTTTACTAATGTATCTTATTGCACTTACAAGTGATAAATCATTCTCACTTGAAGTTATGTATTTGCGTAAGTCTTATGATAGATGTGTGAAACTTTGAACTAAATACTGCCTAGTAGAACATACAGCACATAAGAAACTTTGTATTATTCTCCTTCTGTGTACATCTTTTCAGTTTATAAAGCTATAAAATGAAATTTCACGCTCATTTCAATTTCAGTGTCCAAAACTTCAAGATCTGCGTCTTCTGGGATATAATGCGGTGTTGAGTCATACTTCTGTATCAACATTTCAGGACAAGCTGTTGGTCCTATCTTCAGTGGTTCTTGGACTTCTTGACGCTTGAAGATGGAACCAATGGGTTGTCCTGAAACACTGGTACAAAACTACCATTCATTGCTGCATAATATCTCAGAGGAGCACAGATCTCATCTACGTAGCGGCAGAAGCCTGAAATCATGCATAGTCATAAACTTTGTTAAAAAGGTGCACAAATCTTCCTTTATTACAGTAGCTTGACTTCCAAGCATGATTTCACATTTTGTATAATGTTTTGCAAGGCAGTTTGTCAGTTTCACCAAATTTTGACAAAGGCTATGCATGCGCGCGCGCGCGCGCGCACACACACACACACACACACACACACACACACACACACACACACACATGTACAAATGAGTTACTTTACACCCAGTGCCTAGGCAAGCACTCTTCATGGAGCCCTTTAGTACATTTAGCATGTGCTGTGTTCTTTTTTGCTCATCATGCTTAGTTCTGTCACTGTGGACACAGCAGCCTGTCTTCTTTACATTTTTTAGTTTTTGTGAAGTGTTCACTTTTACCGCCCCCAGTATGTTCCATAATTGATGGCTCAGTGATACTTCTCTGTACCTATAGTGACCCTTCTGCAAGAGCATTAATAATTTTTATTAAAAGTTGGAATCAGGTCATTGGTTTAGTAGCTGGTGCCATACTCTCCATATGTAACTTGGGATTATTCTTGAAAATTTATTGAAACAGTTTTCTAGAATTCTTTAGTGTTTGTCATTCATCTAGATAACTATACAGCATCAACTCAGATGTGTTATTGGTTCCAATAAAATTGTGTAGTAGGTTTTTTTGTGGTGGGTCTTGTTACATTCTATTCTTTGCGATGGCAAATGCGAGGTCTTTAGAATCTTCAGATCTGTGAAGTAAGGGCAGAGGAGCAGGAAAACATTGAGATTTTCATGGATTGCAGGTGCAAGAATTGATTATTTTTTAAATATTTCTTATCACTGTGTGAGAGGCCAGTGGGGTAAGATTCTATTGCAGTGAATGATTTGTGTTATGAACATGGCAAAAGTGTGTAGAGTGAATGTCAAGCAGACCATTGTAAAAATATCCACAAATAGGTAGTATCTTCTGTATGGATAAGCTGCATCTTCAGTAGCTTCATTACCACCGCTTGACCTGAACCATACCTCTTGCATTTTAGTCTTATCTTTTCTGTTCTTTGTTTGGTGACAGAAAAAATGGCTAAGAGGTAATATGATACTGAATCACAGAGCATCCAGAGCATGATTTTCACATGATGGTATTTGTGGGGTGAATACCACATTAGTTGTGTGTGATCTTTGGTATCAGTTGAACTAATAAGCAGTGAGCTGTTGGTGTGGAGTATAATTTTGGTAGTCATATATGAGTTGTGCAGGATTGATTGTGTTTCTGTTAGCTGTAGTGTTCAGTATTGTTGACAGTCCGTAATTGTGCTGATGAAGAGGGGAGAGGTATATCATGACATTGCCAGATTGCTTGCTGTGCGTAGTGAGCTGTGCATTTCTGTATTAAGATGTCACCAACTAATATAGTGAACACGTGCACTGTTTGTATTAACGCAATAAAAAATGAAGTACAGTTTCAGCTTATTTAATTCAAGTCCCATCGTCGTCATCATACACCACCATAAACACCACACTATGCAGAACTGCAACTTTGGGACTCCAGTTATGGTCGTGGGTGCCAGGATGTCATGTCATGCAAGGAAGTAGTGTATTTAAAGGCCTGCATGTGTTTCCACACTGATCTTGAGTGCAACTTTAAATATTCATCAGAGCAAGAAGGTGTTTCAAACAAAAGATGTCAAGAAAAATGAAACACATTTTATGTTCAATATACCCTGTTTAACCAAATGCAGATTGACCCTAATCTGAAGCGATCCCCAAATAAGAATGCATCTGTGAAGGAAAAATGTATTTATCAAATTCCAAGGAAATCCCTCTGATAAGACATTTGTTGAGAAAAAATGTTCTACTGTTTCATGTAGTTCATACACAAAACATGTTGTCATGTACCTTTACCAGTCACTGTCACTGTCTCCATGTTTGTTTATTTTTACAGTGTCCATCTTCACATCCTTGTCTTCCTTGCACTCATTCGTACCCTGTTCAGCCTCTTCATTATCATTCCACAACATATCATCAGATCCATCTGTTCGCTGTACTGGGCATTTACATTTATCATTTGTGCCTTATGTTGCTTCCATTTTCAGACATTTGCTTCTGAAACCCTGAACTTTCTTAATGCATTGCAGTTATTCATTTTCTCAGCATTGTTAATCAGCATTAGTTTAACACTTTGATGCCAGCCATTACATATATGTAACGCACAGTGTGATACTCAAAATGCAGAACGTCATATAAGTATATCTGCTCTTGTGCAGCCGCCGTTTAATTTCTGGTCTCCTGCAGATTACTACGGGCATTTAATTTCAGCACCAAGAGGTTAAATCATAACTTTGCCTGATCCCATTTGAAATTTTTTACCAGTGTATTGAACAAACTGTAATTGCCAGAGACATTTTGTCCTCTGTTTAGGCAGTACTATACACAGTTTGGCCATGCATGCCTTGGTTAGTCTCGATTATGGTCCGTTTCGTCTCGGCTTGCTCCAGTTTGGTGCTTTATATTTGAATACAAGAAGACAACCTCCACCCCACGCCCACCCCTCATATTTAAATGCTGAATTTAAGAAAGCACCTTGTCTTGCATTCAGGTAAATACAGTTGTGTGTTTTACTTAATTACAAATAAAA
Source organism: Coptotermes formosanus (assembly GCA_013340265.1). Lineage (NCBI taxonomy): Eukaryota > Metazoa > Arthropoda > Insecta > Blattodea > Rhinotermitidae > Coptotermes > Coptotermes formosanus. The sequence goes on from BLKM01001775.1 coordinate 1,405,578, forward strand.
CACATTGTTGGTCTTCTGATAATCATCATGTATAGCAAATGGGACATACTTTTGAATCCGGAGGAGGACTGGTGTGACTTTAAGGAAGGGTTGTGTGCATGTGTTTGGTTCAGTACCAGTTGTGTTCAGTAGTGTTACGAAAAACAAGAGTAATTCACAGGTTGCAGATGGGGTTTGCTTTGGTTCATGCAATCACTGATACCAAATGGTGGCAATTTCTTCCCAGTCGCTGTCACTATTTTTGCCATCAATATCCTGAATACAGTGAATGTTAATTCTCATTCCCTACATTGTGTCATCACTTTCTGACATGGGCATTGTGCATGAAGTCATGCACTTGCTTTGTTTGGGAGGACTTGTTGCTGTGCGTATGCAGTCATGATGATTCCATTATCATCCACACTGTCACTTCACAAATTACTTTTATACAAATTTTCACTGTCCTCAAAAACATGACCTGTTTGCTTGTCTGCGTATCAGCACGAAGTTGTCTCACACTAAGTAATACACTTGCAGATACACAATTTAAATGCCCAACACAGCATTTAACCATGTGAAGCAAGTCATGAGGTACCCTGAGTGGTACTTCTGAAAGGACTTCAGAAGTAAAGTACATATAGTCATTATTTGTTAGCATGCTATATTATGCTCAGATGTAAGAAGCTTCAGTAATTAGAACCAGTGTCTCATAGTTGAGATTTAAATTACTGAAATATGAAACAAGTGACCAGTGTTTGGATACTAACACTTAGTTGAACTGTTGATGGTTAGCTTATCAGCCACTGGGCATTAAAGGGTTTAATGTCAGGTACAGAATAATTGCTTGTGAAATATAAATGGGAGATTGGATGCAGTCATGTCTTATAAAATGAAGATGTATGTGTAATGCCATGAATCAGTGTAAAAGTGAACACTGGCAGTGACATGGGTGTGAATAGTGCTTCCACCAATTCGTAAGTGACAGAAAGATCAGTACATGCTTTTTTTTTTAAATTAAACTGTGTTGTGCAATGTAGCACTAAATGTTTTGACATTTTGTATCCGTGTTTCCTTTGTTATATATTTATATTATGTGCACTAAGTGTAAGTGTGAAGGATATTGTGAATATTGAAATAGATGTTCAATTTGCTGATCTTTAAGTTAAAATGTATAAACTATTGGTTATGTGAACTCATTTCATTGTATTCCTCTGCCCCTTTACCAATTTGAAGTGCTTGTTCAAACCTTAAACATGGATTAATAGTGTGTGCCACTGAAGTGTAGTATTTTAAGGATTGAGAGGGAGTATGAGTTTTGGGTTTTGTGAGTGTAAAGACATTTTAAATTTAAATTGGAAATTGTTGAAAAGAGACTTCAAAATACATGATCCAAATAAGCTGAAAAACTCTGGAATGGAAGCTGTATGTATATCAGGATACATACAAAGATGACAGAATATGCACTGAGTAGTACTGATGGCTAGAGAAAATGCTTTCAGCAGGGATTGCCTGTAAAAATAAATTTTATCATAATTTCAAAACGTTTGTTTTTCATCAAGTGGCATCAGTGGTCATTACATAGTTCAGCTCATAAACAAGAGCTACATTTCTTTAACTGTCAAAAATTGACCAACTGAAACAGTTGATGACAGTGACTTGGCCCTCAGTTACAAATAAGCATTGACAGACACTCCAGAAATTTTATGAATATGATTTTGACATTACCGCCATACATTCCATTTTTTCATGTGTACATTCTGTAATCTTCATTTGCATCACTGTGCAGCCACACGTCACTCTGAATGATCAGAAGTACAACAAATGGGTAGAACATTCCCCAGTCATTGTACATCTACTATACAAATTCTGTTACATCTGGCAGTACTAAAAGGCTTTGAAAAAATTATTCCATTTCTATCCATGGTTTCCACACAGTATCTTCATCGTATCCACTATTATACTGTAAATCACAGGTTCTGTAAGTTTTTACCCAATCAGCAGTGGACATTTGTTCTTGCAAAGACTGATGCCAACTGAAACGTGCATCCTTTTTGCTGCCACGTGGTGGTCCTGCCTACCTGCTAACAGTGATTGCTACATAGGGACAGACTAATGACTGACATCTCTTACGGTCACTACTGAACCTGAAGTTGCTCTGCTGTCAGCACTGGACTAATCTCCGGATAGAGTTGTGAGAATTATCTCAGGGTTGATGTGTTTGGTGCTGATATCCACATTAATATTTACAAAATAATTATGGTAATAACAATAATAATAATACACAAAATTTTTGAAAATAATTGTGAAGCGCCTTGGCTCTTGGTAGTAATGATCAATGAACTCACTTGCTTATTTATTCTGTTTACTTTGTTAATAATCCAAATACTAATTTCCTTAAAATGGCAAAATGTTGACTAGGTGTGTAACTGGTTATGAACTCCTGACATTTGCCATGTACTGATTCTTGTAGGACACATTCAAAATAAAAAAATCTGTAATTTATTCTAAGGCGCAAAAATGTGCAGTCGTACTAATTACATAAGTTTGAAAAGTATGATTTCTGTGATGCTGGAAATTTGAAACTACTCAGCTGTGACTTCTAGCTCTTCTCCGCTTGTTCTGTGTCAAACCTTATTTGTAATCCATATTTATATTCCATAGGTGTTTTTGCTTTTTCACTGCCACTATTTTGTGTGGGTTTTTTCCCCCAAGCTATCTCCCATAACACATTGTGGATGATCAGTGTGACTGATAAGAACAGAAGCTAATGTGATAAACATTAGCAGGCAGAAACTGATTACCTGGAAAAAGAATCATATGCCCTGTCATAATAGAGTATATAATGATGTAAACAACAATGAATACTTCTATTTTAATGCATTTAAAATAGAAGTTTTGATTTTAAAACTATTCCCCAGCTTGAAAGAAATTAGTGGGAAGGCATGATGAATAGAGATCCAATTATCTAGGGGGGATAAAAGAAACTGATGAGCTAGACTTAAAAATAATCCTGTTATAGTCTGAAGTTGAAACTACTTTCTAAGTGGATTGAAGTGCTTTAAACCCAGTCTCGAACCAGTCTGCCTAATACTGTTACACAATGAAAGTTTCTTACCATTCTGTTCATTTTTTTAAACCTCAGACTTTGAAAGTGAGAACAGCAGACACGAAAAAGACTGTCTTGAACACTCTCGTGTAAATTAGTGAAAGTGAAATAGCAAAAGTGAATTGTTTCATAGTCTTCAGATTCCAAATCCACCACTGAAATATTTAATTCTCTTAATGTTTCAACAGAATGTTCAAGAAACAATAAGGTTGTCCTTTGTTACTGTGTTTTTAATGTAACTGAATTAATGTGCAACGCTGTTAAAAACTGAAGTTGCACAAAAATGTCCATCAGACTCGTGCTGAGATATATACAGTTACAATACAGGTGGTGGAAGTATAAATGAGGAAGACAGGGAAATGCAATTTTGTATGTGAAGAAAATATAACCTGGTTACTGGACAAGGGATTACCTGACAGAAGGGGAAATGGGACAAGTTATAGTTGATTTTCATGGGTGATGTAGTGGTGGTTCCATTTACAAAGCAGATGATGGCACAAAGTGTCATGTGTCAGGTACAGAAGAACTGAAATTAGTTTTGCTGTGGAGAAAGCTGCATTTTTATTTCAGCGTTATAGTGTAGAAATATGGTGAAGGAATTTCAGTTACATTGCATTGTACAGTCATGTATGGTCAGTTGATTGTAATACCACCAATAAGGATATCCGCCATCATTAGAGTAGTCTGAATATCGAAAACTCATGTGATGAATAGTGCCGACTGACACCAAATATGCAGAATCTGTTTTAGTAATTTTGTAATGGTGTAACAGTCACTGCACAGTTGATGATATTTGTTCAGGGCACTGATAGTATATTTCATGTCATGGGCGTTCTAGTATGTGCAGCTTGAATGACAGTATGGGAGGTGAAGCTTTCTTGCTGGAAGTAAAGGAAACGCTTGTTTGGAATTGGGCTGAGAAGAATTGACAAAAGTGCTAATTGAGGGTAGCAGAAATTCATTTGGCTCTAATAGCACAATAGTAGGCTGAATCTGCAAGGAAGTTATGTTTGTGAGTTCTTGCAATCCGAGGTTTCTTTCACAGCATTATTCATCAAGAGGCACTGTACTTCAGAATCTCTCCATTTGAGATGAAAGAAGTTAATAGACACTGATTTTAATGTTATGGACTATACACATTATTTCATGCAATAGTTTGAAACACCATCTGTTCCAACATATTCTGGAAAACATCAGATCAGAATATGACAGGTTTGTCTGCCATTTACTTGGTAGTGAAATGGGTTACAAGAGGTGCAGTGTTGTATAGATTTTTCATTTGCAAACTGTAGTAGACATTTTCATGACAGAAAGAGACACAGCTGTACTACAGTTGGAAGAAGGTTATTGTTCTCACATCTGTTTTGTGCTTAACAGCCTGTCTTAATGCACTTAGCACAAAACTTAATGGGAAGGGCAAATTGCCATATGATATATTTTCGGATGTGAAAGCCTGTGAAGAGAAACTGATCCTGCTGTGTTACGTATCAGTAAACAAAATCTCAGCCACTTTCCGTCTTGCAGATTGTTGCTTAATCTTCCAACTCACCAGGTGATCAGCACCTACTGAAGAACAAGTTCATTTGCTTCATTCATCAGTTTAAGAATTAGTTTTTGTCAAGGTCTGGAGATTTTCACAAGAGGACAAGTGAAATTTGAATCCATTTGCCAGGGCATTGAACAGCTGCAGTGCAAATTCGAATGGAGGTAACTGAATTACAGTATAATGACACCCTGAAATATGCTTTCACTGACGAAAATATACAGCAGTTTTATGGGAGCCTACCTGAAAATTCTAATGCCATCAAAACTTTTGTGAAGAAACTGCTAACAGTATTTGCCAGCATTGCATTTGCAAATAAGTGATTTTTTAGTCATGAACTTTTGAAAAAGTAATATTTGTTCCCAGCTTACTAATGAAGACTTGCATGCTCTGTTACACATTCCTTCTTCAAGCTTCAGGCAGGGATACCCAACCTGAGAAAGTCCACTCAACAATGTGTAACAAAAGAGTGATGACTTCGCAAGCATCTGTATTCAATGAATTGAGGCAAGCATTTTTCTGTAATAGTACATTTGAAACAATAAGTGTCTTACTTTTGAAGTCTCTGAAATAAATATATGGGTTTGTGTGTATCTGCTGCCTCATGTCTTGTATTTCATTCTCAAAAACCACATATCTGTTATCATAGTATTCTACACAGGTAGCCACATTATGAAGTTGAAAGTTATGTATTGCCTACAGGTATCAAATGGTTGCCGACCAAGGATCTGTGTAATTGTACATTTCCATGGACATTTGCAGTCTGTGTTAACTTTTTTTTTGTCTGGAAATATTAGTTGTTAAAACCCCCCAGTATTGTACAGCTGGTGGCCAGGTTTTAACTTAAAGATGGGCTACACGGCCAGCTGGATTGCACAGTTGCACTGTTCCAGTAGTATAGTTTATGGTTAAAAAATGTTAAACTGTAGAGCTCCTCAGCTGTGTTGCTATATAATCCTATCTGTGGAGGTAGTGACTACAGATCTTGGGTAGTTGCACACTGGAATGTTGAAAAGATTATAAACTGTTCCCTTTGTTGTTTTGGAAAACCTGCTTGTTAGCTCAAAACAGTTTTTTATGTTTTATTTCCTATTTTATGAAGAATCTTAGGCCATATTTTGTCATGCTTGCTGTACATTGATATGTGTGCAGCATTGTGGGGCCCTCTTCTAAACGATTCACTTAATTGGATAGGACATTTTGAAACTCATTTTGAAGTTTAGGTTTACATGTATTCATCAGGATAAGACTATATTTACACACATGTCCAGTGTAAGCTTCGCAGAATTGTTTGGATAACAGATAATCAGCAGAGGATTATGGCTGTAAGTTCTGAATTTCTGACTTATGTATCACATGAAACTTGAAGTAGAATGTGCACTGAAGTAATCCACATGTATTGGAGACCTTAGGGAGTGAAGTCTGAAACGTTATTTGTGAAATAGTGGAAAATTAACTTCAAACACCATAGCTGAATGTGTTTCTTCATCATGAAATGTGTTTTGATTGAATGTCATATAGTTGTTATCTCATTATCATATGTATTTGAATGATAGAACCACCATGCTGAACAGGTCCTATAACTCATGGTAAGTGCAGCAACTTTACTGATAAAATTGTGAATGCTTACTGTGGCACAGTGTGAATACACTCATTAACCTCAGAATCCATAAGTGATGTGGAAGTTTTTGACTAGCTGAGTGTTACCTATTCAAGAAGGACTTTATCAAGTTAGTTGTACACTAGTCGCTTATGTTGCACTGTAGAGAATTTAACATAAATGTAATGATTATAATGTAAATGTATGAATAACAAGGGAACTTAATCTTGAATGTTGTCTGATATTTCTTCTACACACATTATTTTTTAAATTTACATTTAACATAAAATTATACTGAATGTCACAGTTGAGTGGTTAACACTACTCCGTATTTTCAAGTTGATGCTTCGTCCAGAGGCATGCTATCCTGATTTGTGTTTTCTTGTGGCTGTTCTCAGTATTTGCTCCAGACAAATATTGACTTTGTACTTTCTCAACACATCCTTTCTAATTTACTGTTTACAGTCTTCCCTTTTAGTGCTGTAACATGTTCAGTTGATGCAGTGTTGCTAAGGAAACTCACAAACATATTACTTCACCTTATGTTGTGGTTAAGTGGTTATGACCACTGTTTCAGATTTAGGAGCTATGTCTGTCTGTAGATTGTGGATGACTAGTTTCAAGGTGCCTGTGACATTTAGCAGGAAACATGGAACTCTGGTAATGTTTTGTAGCACACCACACATTGAGCATCAGAAGCTTGTAAATTGTGAAGACAAAAATGTTCACAGTTCCATCACTTTTTTGTTACTCAGCTGCCCTTGTGGCAGTGTTACTCTGCAAGAGTAGTACTGTGTGTGGACATGTGGACATTGGTGCCTTGGACTCATGCTGTTGAGACCTCAAATTTGCTTGCCTCTTTAGTTTCAGCTGCAGTCGTGCTTAATTCATTTATTTGAACTACTTGGCTTTGCTTACCCATCCAGTGTAAACTTTATGAGTAAATATAAATGTGGTTTACTTCCACAGTCACTTAAAAATCAGTGAATGAAATTAATGAAATTAAAGGAAGATAAATTCTGTTTAGTTACTGCTAACACCACTGCAGCTTGAACATAACATATTGAGACAATGCTTTCACACCTCTGTAGTAGATATGAGAATGTATTTTGGGTCCCTCTTCTGTTTATGTTTACACACCCATTTGGCATGCCTACAGTACAACAATATTACATAGGACATTGTGGTGTTCTTGACAGGTTCTGCTTCTGTCATCAGGTAAGGGTACATCCATCTGTCACTTCATGGACATACTGTGTGTTAAAGTGACTATCTGTAAAATGAGGGATGGGTGTATCATCATCATGATCATCACCATCTTGTATCATAGACTGGGGGCTGATGGGTGATTGAGGGATAACCTGCTCTGTTCAGAGGAATACAGAATCTTTTGGTTTCCTCATAAACTTCTTTTGTTTGTGGATTATTTCTGCCACACGCACACAGACACATTAGGTGCAGATGTGGACAGTAGTACGCAGGGAAGACAGCTCACAGTCAGAATGAACCAAACATAAATGTAACACAAAAACGGGGAGGGATCTTAAGGTCAAAAATCACAACTGAAGTATACTTCAGACAGCGGGCAATGTCAGTTTTAATATTCTTATAATAATTAAAGCTTGCCAGTTAGAAAAGAAAATCATAACAAGACAGGTCATCAGCCAACCAAGCCTAGTCACAAGCTCCATTTGACTCCTAGTACAAGATAAGAAGTAATAAGACATGGAACATGCGTGTGTTTATGTTTCATTTCATTTGGCTCTTATCTTCAATTTTGTCTTTGTTTAGAGGGTATATGAGTTATTTTTACAAGAGGGGTATATTTCCCCAAGAACTGCTGCTGATATTTGGGGATAGAGATTACCTGGATCTGTTTGACCCAGCAGAATGGGTTTTGTAATAAACAGAAGCAGAATCATTTTCCAGAATGGTGTGTGTCAAGTACACAGACAGTGGACAGTGTCATGTATAGGAATCTTGTAATGAACCAGCCATTGTTACAGACCTTTAGACAGGGCTAAGCATTTGTTAGGTGTAAGGGTTTTGCAAGTACAGCCATTCCAATTCAGTATATCACACAAAGTAGCTGCTGTTTTCCTTAATGTCATGTTACTTATTCGAAAAGGTGTGTAGAATTACAGTTTGTTCTTACAGAAGGTGTGGATTGCCTTCTATGTATGTGTCTTACTGACTGAAAATGGTATTTTTGTGGTGTCTGTAGAAATCAGAGTGTGAGCACAAGAAGGAAAGCCATTACTTCTGTCTCTCACTCACTCACTCTCACACAGACACACACACACACACACCTAAAAATAACATTTTGGTAATAAAAACTGGAGCAGTTTTAGGATCTGAAAAGACCCTAATACTTTAAACATTATCATTGTGCTTCAACGTGGTTACTTGTGTAATGTGTATCTTGATCATGCATGTTGCAGTTTATTCTGTTGTATCGTATGTATTGTGGAGCCAAGAGTAATCTGTGGGCTGGATGACTGGGGTTTGGTTAGCGGCAAGGGAAGGAACGTTTATGATTGCCACTGTGTCCATATAGGCTGAGGCCCACCCTGTCTTCTGCCAAGTGTGTACCAGAAGCCTTTTCCTGGGGTAGAGTGACCCGAGTGTGTAGCCGAACACTGACCTCCATCAAGTGCCGAGATTAAGTTTCCATGGAGTTACATGACCCCTCCATTGTAAATCTTCATGACATGGTCCATAATTAAGTACAGCAAGAACCATGCTTTTACCTTTGCCTGTAAGCTCTTATCTTTGTGATTTTCCAAAACCTGACTAGACAACCTTGACCAGAAATTCACTTAGTTGTTGAACATCTATGTTTTGTTTTATAAGCATTAGTGGGAAATCAGCTTCAGAACTGTAAGTCAAGTGAAAGACATCCTTGTCTTCCTTCTCTTAATGGTTTAATGGTGATTATTAGATTTTCTGTCATATCCTGTTGTTACTGATTGGGATGGGATAGCTTAGTCAGTATAGCGACTCAGTACAGGCTTGACAATTTGGGGTTCAAACCCCAGTGGGGGCGAGATTTTCTGCAACCATCCAGGCCAGTCCCGTCCCTAAGTGAACCATTTGTGAAATTAAAACAAGTGTAAAAATGATAGTGCACTTTATGTGATAAAATTGTTTGATAGGGTCAAATCAAAATAAGTGAAATTAACTGAACACTGAACTTGGAATCATTGGGGCCCCATTGTTCATGAGTTGAGAGATTTGAAGAAGTTGTGCAAAATGTTGAAGGCACTCCTCTTCTTCAAGAACTCAAAAGTGGAAGCGATGACTGGGACATCATGAATGATGCTTGTTGTACGACCCCAACTCATAAGATGCTTTACAATGTGTAACACTGTGAATGTCAGGCCATCACTGTGGGCCACATAGGTGATTGTTTTTATTTTCATAATAATATTGAGGCACATTGCACGTCTGCAAAGATGGCAGCATGGCGGACCAAATTTGGTGACAGTCTATATTAATCAGAATAAAGGACATTAATGTTGGTAAGTGGAGCAGACTGCTTTATGCCATATTATTATTAGTTTACTGAACAATGTGTTGTCATTGATAGGGGATAGTGTAATCAGTGACATCACAACAATTATTTTGCCCTTGTGTGCCTAGAAAAGTACATTTAATATTATGTACTGCCTGTGCAAAAACATCATTTGATGTTGTATGTTTGGTTAAGTTAAGCAGAAATAGCACTGATCAGCTTAACACATTTTACTGTTAATATTGACACATACTTTATATTCAGAAGTTTCTTGACACATTGTGGTGACACTGTAGGAAGTCTAAAATTGTCTCCTTTTTTCCCAACACCACTGTTCTCTAAGATTGTTAACCTTGTAAACAACCAGGTTTGTATGTAACTTTTAGCACATGGCTTATGGAAAATGTATTATTTCAACAGGAAAAGATGAAATTATGAAATCAACAGCATTTTGTGGAAAATAAAACAGATTATGCAGCATGTTTTAAAATGCAGTAAATTTCATTGTTGCCTAAACATATAAAATGAATTTCTAGGGGGTGTTTTTTTCATGTGTGTTTGCATATGCGAATGTGGGTCTTTTAAAGGTTAAACAGTTGTGCTTAATGTAATGTTTTAGCATTGTTAAAGGGGTACATTTCTATGTTGTCTCCCTGTTAAGAGTATTTTTCTTTGGCTTCTTTGTTTTGTATGTCTAGGCACCATGTTGAGTCCAAAGCCTCCTTGCTATTTGCTCTTACGCTTGTCCTTCTATTTTATGATGTGTATTCAAATTGGGGAACCAAACAATTAAGTTTATCAATTTAAGTAACAGCCTCTAAATTCAATCCATGCAAATTTTCCTATGGGTTTTTAAGAATTATGTGAATTTCATTTCTTTATATTCTACCAAAGTGCACCTGTTCGTGTGAAGTAATACTGGAAGCTTAATGTTTAGAGACTCAGTTTAATTCAAGTTCAGGGTTATCTGAGGTGGCAGGGCACAAAACCCCTTTGTTATTCATGGAAGGTATAAGCAAATAGATAGTAATGTGGAAAAAATATTGTTTGTGCTGTTCTGCCCATGTTACCCAAAAATCATTCATGTGTATGTATATTTCTATTTTATCTTTCATAGAGATTGCTTGGCCTTGATGATCAGTGTGTAAAAAGGAAATATTTCATTACAGATTGGTGTGCAGAAGCATAATGTTTGTAATGGACTTTGCAATGGAGTACATGGGTCATGTAGGAAGTTATGTTTATTATTTATCTGCTATACAGGAGGGCCAGATTCAACAGGTGCCATGCAAGGTGTTTGTGGGTCGATGCACCGAAGAAATGCAGTCTGAAGACTTACGCGAGTATTTCTCCAAGTTTGGTGAAGTCACAGATGTATTCATACCGAAGCCATTCCGAGCATTTGCATTTGTAACCTTCCTGGATCCAGAGATTGCCCAGGGTTTGTGTGGAGAGGACCACATCATTAAAGGTGTGTCAGTTCATGTGAGTAATGCTGCCCCAAAGACAGACCCAAATGGAAGATCATATGGAGGGGGGGGAGGGATGGGGGTTGGAGGGCCCCGGGGAGGACCTGGTACACGGGAGCCAAAAAACTTGGCAGGCCCCTTCGGTGGGGGGGCAGGTACAGCACATCATTATCACCACCAACATCATGGGGGCCCTGGGGGCAGCAACATGGGGGCTGGAGCAGGAGGCTGGAACCAGGGTGGTCCAGCTAATAGAGGCAACATTGACATGCCAAATCTTCAGGCACTAGGTATAACAGGTCAGCCAGGAGCAGCAGGTGGTGGTGGAGCGCAGAACATGAATAATCCATTAGGCATGGGAACTTTAAACTTAGGAGCCCTACCTATGAATCCAGCTTTAGTTGCTGCAGCTTTAAATCAAGCAGGTTGGGGTCTCATTGGAAATTTGCAAGGGAATCAGGCACCTGGAGGTGGAGGTGAGGGCGCTCCTCAGGGATTTGGCAATCCTGCTACAACAGCAGGTTTTGGTGCAGCACCAGCAGGACCTCAGCAAGGGGCAGCACCACCTGCAGCAACAGGGCAGGCAGGGGGTGGGTTCCTTAGCTGGATGAATCAAGGGGCAGCAGGAGGAACAGGTGACGCTGGTCAGGGTGCAGGTGCTCCAGGGTCAAGTGCACCTCAGCAACCTGGTTCCTGGCCTCAGAGAGGAAATAAGCAGGAGAGCTTCCTAAAATATGACTGAGTATGATGGTGGGGAAATGCGTAAAATTACATACAACAGTGCTCAAGTGTCACTCACTGTGCCATCATTTTTTTTTTTTTTTTGCAAATTTTGGGACAAAGAGTGAATATTTCAGAAAACATTAAGTCATTCTTAACTTGAATTTAATTTTAATCTTATTCTGTTTTTACTGTCATAGTGAGCGAGTGACATTTGGACTTGGTTGTGTGTTGTATGTTTGACTGTGAATGTATTTTAAATGAAGATTGAAGAAACAAACACATGAGAACAGTTTGAAGCATAAAGATAATGATTGATCCCCCAATTATATTGTTGACAATTAAACTTATGTGTGCATCTTTGTAGTGTGTGTTTGCTCACAGTTGTGATGAAGTTTGTACCACAGACACACAAGAGATCTTTCAGCATTTTGCTGGAACTATTAATTCAATTAGAGTCAGGTATAGGGTTATCTAGACATGAATTTAGTTCATACTGTCAAGAAAAATTCTTGATGAAAGTTCTGTCATTCTGAGACATTTCGCATTACCTTTCTCTGCATTTATTTTTCAAACCTTATAATATCGTGGGAAACAGCATTCTGAGAAATGTTTTATATGGTATTGGCATGAGGTGTATGTATGCCTTTATGTACACAAACACACAAACATACGTAAAATTATTTTATGGAACCATTTATGTGTTGTATATGGCCACGCGTACAAGCATTTTGATTATATGTGTATCTGATTATTTTTAATGTCTTTGGAACACCTATAACGTAGGCTATTTAAAATTCTTTCCAAAGTCTTAGAAGTACACTATTTCTGTAAAATTTAATCATGATTATGCTGCATTCAGGCATATTTACTCAGTTCTTGACATTTCTGAATAAAGGTATCGTAATTCGTCTCACGAAGTTGCTCACATGAGGTTTATTTCATACTTGTCACCACATAACTGTCAGTTTAAGTTACTGAACTGATGCATTATGACATTAACAGTATCTCTTATTTGTGTGGAAAAGTTTTGCACCACCAACACTGTACAATGGACACATTATTTCATCTGTTCTTTTTGTGTGGGATGTTTACATAGAATGTGGAAATATATAATTTTACTGTGTTAATTTGAAAGATTGAAGAAATGTGGTATCAGTTGTAATGTGTAAGAGAGGGTTTGTGAGTGGTGTGCATTGTAATTTATAAACTGGTAAAAGTGCTGCAAGCATGGTTCAGAGTGAGGGAAGGCTGCTTGGTAATGTGAAGGATTGCTGCTGTACTTCTGTATGGCACAGGATACATCCACATGCTGCTGTTATAATTTGAGTTTTGGTCTGGCATGTTTAATTAGGTGGCACTCATGTTATGGAAACAAGATAATGTATAAGTAGAATATTCCTATTAAAATTCTGTTTATACTGCTGTGCTCATGATTTTGTATGGTATGGTGATGAGCAAAGTATTGGCAGTGAGAGTTTTCCTATTATGTTATGATTAAGCATCTGCTTCCGTAACAGTTCCAGTGTATATTAAAAAAGAGTTTCTTTTCTGTGTGATTGTAACTCATTAGAAGCCTATGAGATTGTAATTTAATCTTATATAAATCTATTTTTTATGCTTGTCATGTCATGTTATGTGAAGCTTTTCATTTATTTTTGACATTTTTCATCAAAGTTGTTTGACATTTTAAATGTGAGGTTACAGACTGTAATTTTGAAAACTGACTGCTGATGTCATGTCATTCTCGAGACTCTCACATCCCCTTCCAGTGATAATTTTCAACCTGATCATTAATATTAGTATTCTATTACGGTTTTTCATTTCAGTTGTACCTATACAACCATTTGATAAGAAATGATCCTCATTTGTATTTATGTGAAGAAGGGAGGTAGTACATTTTTTCGTGTTATAACAGTTTCTGTCCGTGCTTTTTTAAGTTCAGTGAAAAAATATTTTGAGGTTTTATACTTAACTAATTGTAAGTGAATTATCATGAAAAATTGTGAGGCAGAAAGTTTACACCCTGAAAGTTGAATTTTTCGTGGTAGTGGGGAACTGCATTGTAAGAAGATTGTAAGAAGTTACTGAAATTACTAAATATGCCTGAAGACTTTGGTCTTCTGTACTGAATGTGTGCAGATTCCATTGTGATTGCAAGATGTACCCTGTGTCTAATGGAAGTACATGAGATCTCATGTTTGTTTGTTTTTATATTAATGAAGTGTGTTTATGTAGAAGATGTTCCCCCTCCCCTCCCCTCTTTAAAGGTGAATCTTTGTTGTATGATATTTGCTTCTGATGCTTTCCTGTTGTTAGTGTAACTGAGTGTGAACACTTTGATATTTTCTGCATATGTACATGATTGAGAGGAATTGTTGCATACACTTGAACAAAAAACAAATATCGTACAAAGTTATTGTAAAGTTTACAGAGAATTGTGTGTTCATATTTGAAAGAGAGTTAACTGGACAGCAAGTGAGAAAGGTGGAAGGACTTGAAGGTTGAAGAAAATCTTGTGTGTGCTTTTGAAGTGAGGATCAGCTGTGTGTTTATAGAAAAATATTAACATAATATTGAAACCAAAAAATAAAACATCAAAATATCTCCACTTTTGTCAGTTGTTTGACATTATGAATTAACATATTAAAGCATGAAAAGTAGAAGATTGCCTCGCATAGAGTACAGTCATTAGGGTTCTTTTTTAATGCAGGCGTGCATATTCCCTTCTTACTGTATGCTAAAATAGCCCATTTAAAATTTGAGTGAACCAGATACTTTGTGTGACTCCCCTACCTGCCCGCCCCCACCCCAACCAAAGAATTGGATGAAATTGTGATAACACATAATTTTTTTTGGCTGATATTTGAAAGCAAAGAGAATTTCAATGCCAAAACAATCTCTATATATTTTTTGGCTGTTGGTATGTCTGTGGTAGGCATTCTGTGTCAAACGGTTTCATTGTCATACATGTCTGGGAAAATGTTTGTGGTGGTTGGTTGCAGGGAAGGGATAGGAAGAGCATTGTTCGAAAAAGAAAATGATATTAGCAGAGTGTGAACATTACAGAAAAGGAAAACAAAATGCCATACAAACATGGATGTTTGTGATTGTCAGGCAGCAAACTTTCCGCGGGACATTTTTATATTTCACTCACTGATATACTCGTTCTCTGAGTGGGTTGTTATCTGACAACCAAACACAAAATCATGGAAATTAAAATGCACAGTTAAATAACACTCTTTTACAGCATGACCTTCTGTACAATGTTCATTGTCATGTTAACATCAGGAGTCATGTTGTGTTTAATTTGAGGCCTCTTGGTACACTACATTTCACACTGCACATGACTAAACCAGATAAACAGCACACATATGCCACACAAAGAATAATTATTGTATTTATAATTAAACATTCTGCTCTCTGAGGAAGTACATGCACTACCAGCCACTGTAGTGATGACAGCCTTTGATGCTGCCTGCTCAATAACGGCACTCAAGCACCTCCCTCACACTTGCAGGACATCCAACCCACAAAACACTGAACCAACTCATTTTTATATATAAGATTCATTACTAGTAATTGATGAAGGGAACTTTGGCACCTGATGTAAGGACCTTTGGCATGGTAAAGTCTTGTTGAAATATTTACCACAAGATTAGCATTGACTTTTATGTTTTGAGAACTGCGAAATACGGTATAAATGTGAAATGTTATTTTCTGATTGTAAATTAAGAAGCCCCGATTTCAAGTTTTTTGCGCCTAATATCCATGCAGCTGCTGCTCTTCTAGGTGCTTTTTTTTTTAATTTTTTGTAATAGACACTAAAACATGAAACACTGTAGTGATGAATGCCTGCGGAGTATCTGTGTATTATGTTACAGAGTGTATGTTCTTGCTGTCTCTTACTGTTGACTAGTACAAGATGTCTGTCTTAGAACGGCATAGCATGAAATTTTTTGTAATGTAGCCGAGAAACCATAAAACCCATACAACAAATTACTGATATTTGTATTAAACTTAAGGCATTTTAATATAGTGATGAAAGCTTCATTAATATGTTCTATTAACTATAAGAGACTGATGAGATCTGCGCTCTTCTGGGTTGTAACGCAGCATCGAGTGGTAATCCTTCACCGACATTTCGGGACAACGTATCAGTCCCATGTTCTTGATCCTTGAAGATGGGACTGATATGTTATCCCGAAACATCAGTAAAGGATTACCACTCAACGCTGCATTATACCCCAGAAGAGCACGGATCTCATCAGCATCGTGGCGGAAGCCTGAAATCACGTATAAGAGACTGTTCATAAAATTGGATGTTCATGTTTGAGTGTAGGCTAATTAACATCATTAATTTTGCAAGAATTGATTATACTGCAAGGCTTGACCAAAGATGCCAAAGAATCTTTTAAATATTAACTACTGTCAATGTGGTGAAACTTTTATGTTATGTTGCAGTTATCAAAAATTACCACAGGCAAAAATCTGAGCATCTGTCCCACAGTTCAGAGAGATCTGAAATCATCTGTTTTCAGGTGATAAAGATTGTTGGAAGTTTACATTTTTATTTATTATTTTCATTTTTAGCATAAAGTATATGTAGACAATGATTACTGTAAGAAATCATGAAAGACTGCTCCATTACTTTCCATTGAATTCCATGGTGCCTTGGGTAATGATGGAGTGTTTACAGTATGTAATTTGGAACATGCAGCATCACTGAAACTGAATTGAATGTCTTCTATGACATGAGATCTTGTAAACACAGACTCCACATTGAAACTGCCTGGAATGTGTTTCTGTTGTACAAACTCTTGTAAACAGGGACCTTACCTGAAAACTACTTAGGATATCTTCTGTGATTGGAACTATTGTAGGGAGGGACTCCATACGGAAATTACCTAGAATGTCTTCTGTAACAGGAACTCTTGTAAGCAGCAACTGCATAGAATGTCATCTGTGATGGCAACTGTTGTAAGGAGGGGCTGCATGTATAAATTGCCTACAGTGTCTTCTGTGAGATAACGACCTAGTATAGTGTCTTCTTTGGCAGGAAATATTGTAAAAAGGAACTCTATGTTGAAACTGCCTAGAATGTCTTCTGTGATGGGAAATGTAAACAGAGACTCCATGTGTAAACTGCTCAAAGTGACTTCTTCCACTGTAGTGAGGTTTCTCTCAATCTATGTCAAATGTCATGGAGTGCTCCACATGTGTTAGCTTTGGTCACCAGTTTCAGATGCATTTATGAAAAGGGTGATAGTAATGATGTTGGTGAAACCTTGGATACATCCAAACAAGTGGTACAGCTTAAGCCTGACAACCAACAGTGACATATGCATAGAAAATGTTTCATCGTGAGTTTGTGTATCTCATATGACAACTTTATATTTTTGTCCAGGAATTGAGATATCAGGTGTGGTGTGTACTAGTTGTCTGTGTACAGACTATGGTGTAGAATTTAATTAGGTGAATTTTCGTAGCTGAGGAAGAGCCATTTATAACAAACCTCACAATTTCATGCAATTCGCAGAGTGCGGTTGTTTTATATCCAGATTGAAAATGTAATTAAGATGTTGCCCAGATATCCATAATTGTGCATATAGAAAAACATGCATTGGTTGTGAGGGGAATGTCACCTGTTGCTGTTACGATCCATCTGATAGTTGTGCAAAGAGAAATAATTTGTTGCAAAGTGCTCATTCAGTAACAAAATTAAATTTATTTTCTGTGCAGGAATGTCATACATGGCAGATCTGCATTTTGGAAGTCTAATGGTTACTTCAGAATGGAATTACTTTTCTGTGATGTCTGTTGGTTCACTTCTTTGGAGTTTTTTTTTCTGTCCTACAGATTTTGGGGCCCATGTTGGATCTCCGTTTGTGGTTACGTTAATGACATGATATGAGATTACTATTCAGATTTGTTCTTGATATGGGTATTTGTATAACATTAGCCACATAACATTTAATATTTAAGTCTAGGGATCAGTGATTATTTGAGGAAAATTGGGTTATATCTTCATGCTTTGGAAGTGTTGTTTCCTATTATTTCGCTGAACCATTCAGTATGAAGAGCGCTCTGATAGTGCCCAAAACATGGTATTGTAAAGAAATGCATATTTTTGTTTTTCTTAGATCTTGTTCACTTCACTTTTAATAATAACTTACCTGTTACAGATGTTGATGAATGTTGATCAGTGACTGAGGCTTCAAATTTTTAAATATGAATTCTTCCCCGTGCTTTAGGGCATTGTAATTTCAGGACTCCATTTTTTCCAGTATATGACACTGCATCACTGAGTAGTTGGTTCCTGACATTTTGAAGGAATGTAGTGTCTTTGAAACATTGGGAACGTAATGCATATTAATGCAGTGTCACATCCCAGAAGAATGGAGACCTCAGCCACATGTCGTGAAAACCTGAAGACATGCATACTGTAATTTAACAGTAAAGGAACTCAAAACCAAGACTGTTTGCCTCCTTATAATGAATTATGGCATTAACACTCTGTAAGATTTTCCTGTCAAACTTTTTTGTCTTGACAGCAAGTACTGTTAGTTTCCAGTCTGTCATTGTGACATGTGTTGTTGGGTTAATGTTTAAAGTGAAAGGTTGTTATGGTTTAGTGATGTCGATTTTTAATGGTTGAATAGGCTTCACCAAACTACGGTGAGAAAGCTGCATTCCAACAATCAAAATTAAGATCATAGTCTTTTTCATTTAAAGTGAAAGTGACATTCAGACTCTAATACTTATTTTGAAAGAAGGCTCGGTTACTTGTCCTGTAAGTGATTTACATCCATGTTTCTGAAGGACTTTTTATGACTGAATGGTTTCCTAAGAATTCTCTTGCATGCTACAGTTCTTTAGACATATTTAGATTGAATTTAAGTTCACTGCTGCAGGAGTAGTGTTTGTCTGATATATAACATATGGTATGCTAGTATTATGTTAACACTTTCCTTTGCCTGAGGTATGTTTTACACACATGTACCCACACTGCAGATTTTTATTTCATTTGTGCTTTTAATATTAGTTTTAATGGTTTTAGCAAATCCATACTTCATTTTACATTATCAAGTTCTTCAGATATGTTCTGGGAGAGATGAAATTGGCGCCTACACCAGTTTGATACATTTCAAATGCACAAATCACACTTGGTATGATTTGTTACATTTTCTTGTTGCTATGGGATCCTACTATGTACCTCAGCTACACAGTATCCAAGAAATTCTTGTTAGTGGACCATGTAGCAACATTTTGCTGTGGTTTAGGCCAGCATGTATATTATGTATTAACATGCAGGAACTGTGATGGTGGCGTGTTAAGTATTTAGCTGCAGTCAAATTCCTGTAATCCAGCTACCAATAATCTGGAAATGCTAATAACTCAGCACTTGAGGAAGATGGTCTGAAGAACAGATATGTGTGATATGTGACCAGAAGTTTTGCTGTTGATGCCTGATTCCACGATTTTATCTTGTGTTATCTGGACTTGCTGAATCCACTGAACTACTTTAATGGCTTCAGGTGATGCCAAAATGAGTGAATAAGGTACTGCTGGCAAGAGGAAATGCCTGTCATTAACAGTTCCTCAGAAACTTAAAACAGTTATGAGGTTCAAAAATGGTGAAAGCCTAAGTGTGGTTATGACTTCATACAATCTTGGATGATCAACTGTCTATAATATAAAGAAACATGAGGATTTATTATGATCATTTATGGCATAAAGTGAAAGTGTGAAGGGTTGTTTCAAGTGACAGACACTAAAACAGCCAAAATTAATGCTATTGGAAAAGGTGCTGCATAAGTGGCTTACGACAGTGTGTCACAAAGGAATACCTGTGACTGGGCATATGGTAATTGAAAGAGCTGAGTTTTTTATATCGTGAAATAAAAATAACTTGACAAGTGTGTGTTCTCAGAGGTGCAGGCTTCAAAATTTGGTTTACTGTCTGATAATCTAGAATATCTGATAAAGCAGCACTTGTCCCATATTGTTGGTGCAGGAGTAAAGGAATTCTACTATAATTGGTTTCCCATATGTATTGTTGAGTCTGACCACATGCCCCATTCTGTATTTTCTGAATAGTGTGCCTGGAAAGAAAAGAACTGTAGGAGAAACAGTCAAGGGGAGTTGACATTGAAACCCTCAGGGAAGGCGTGATCTCAGGCTTGTTCAAGCAAGGGAACTAGTATTATTTCCTGGTTAGTCATACATACGTTACAATAAGACTGGCAGGAATGTCGACCCAATGGGCATGAGGAGCATGTGAAGTATAATGAAATTAGGCTTGAAGTTGTTGGCCATGGGTTCATCAACGTGGGTAATACAAGTTGACCAGTTGTACTCCAACATCAGAAAGAAGATTACAGATGTGTGCAAAGAGGTGTTTTGTACGGTCTGTGCATATGACATGTTAAATTGCACTGTTTGTCTAAAAAAAGTGTTGTTTTGGAGATAACATATGTATATTCCTGTTGTGTCTTCGACCTGACTGTGCTGATTAAGAAAATTCTGGATAAAGCCAAGATCATTCAATACCAGCAACTCTGCCTGTCTAATAAATTTGACAGGGACCCTACAGCAGTTGAAATAAAGGTACCAGATATGCTGAAGAAATACAGGGACAGCATCACACAAGCTAAGGTCAAGCTTCACACCACACAACAGAAAACTCCACATTGACACAGACTGCCTGAAACCCAAAAGAATGAAATACACCCTATTAATGTTTGATAATTAGCTCAACAAATTATTGTGGCTGATAATCGCATCATCTACTCAAGATCCTGTACCCAGTTTCATGGAACATGCACTCATTCATGGAAAAATCAGAACACTATCACTGAAGTTAAGGATGTTTAATTAGAAGAAGAAGATAGTGTGGGAGCTTCGACATGGCCTGTTTGCTAGTGTCCCAGTTGATGAAGCACTGTCCATAGTCCATAAGGTGCTGCGACATGAGTATTTCATTGAATGACCATCCCTCAGATTAGATGCAATAACAGAGATTCTACATCTGTGTGTTAGAACTGCCAGTTTTATGTAATGGCAGAGGTCTCTTCATTGGCTCAGTGATGGGCAGCATATACGTGCAAGAGTTTTAAAAGGCTGCGCTAGAGCAGAGAGACTTCAGATTTAAGTCTGTCTCCCTTAGGTGTGTTGATGACATGTTTACCATATGATCACGTAATGAATCGTATGTAACTCTGTCCTTGACCACCAACAATAAAGTTGACTAGAGAAGGAACACACATCCATATTTTTTGAAATTCATAATTATCTGGTCATCCTCCTATAAGGCAGTATGTAGCCTGAGCTATTGTCATTGTTGATAAATAAAAATAGATAGCTGTTGAAGGCACTGTAGACTCATTAAAGTAAAAGTTATTACAAGTACTTCTGAGTCCACAGGTTTGTAGGTTCAGTACACAGTGTAAGAAAGGTAAACATAAATTTCACTCTGGGACAGGCCATGAAGGCCCATATGTGGAACAGAGGCGTAGCTCTACTCTTTTTTTAACTTAAGCTCTAGATGGGGGTGGGTGGTCAGTGCCATGCCCTGGCTGCTTTACCCATCGGAAAGAGACCTGTTAGCCATTGCACAGGAGGCAGGATGGGCCCCAGGGCCAGTCTGGATGGGTGCAGAAAATCTCGCCCCAACTGTGATTCGATCCGTGGACCACCCAACCTGTAACAAGTCACTGTACAGACTATGCTATCTTGACCAGTAACACAGTATAGTATACAGTTCTTGTAATGGCAAGGTTAATTATGCTTCACGTAATATAAAGTGGATTATGTGTATTTAAGTAAAAAAGGGATTTGCGGTTCTGACAGTATTGTTGCTTACCAGAAGACTTCACTGTCAAAGTGCATAATGGTGTATTTAGGCACTTGTTTTCTAGATGTTGTTGTGATGTTTATTAATGTGGTGATGTAACTGAACAATTGTTGTGCCGCACAGTCCGTTTTAAGTTACGTTTTACAGAGACACAATTTTATGTGCTGTGGCAGGTATATTGTGCCAGCTGTCATGCATATATATTTTAACCTTGAGTGAAGCTGATCTGTGTAAGGTCATTGTAGCATTTCGTAAGGTCACTTTTGGAGTAAAGAAGCAGCTGCTGTCAGAGTGACTGATACAAGGATGGCTATTAGGTTCCCTTGTTTCCCCGAGACTGTTTTCAGGGGCTTTGTTGATGTGTGTTCCCGTCCATCCCAACCCCCAGCTGTCTTAACGTTGACTCTATTAGGAAGTGTGAAAGGAAGCAAGCATGAAGCGTGAAGTGGTGGAAGTGGGAGCGAGCGAGAGCGAACGGCTGTCCTGCCTGATGAATGAAGTGGCGTGAAGTGGCGCAGGTGAGGAGGACAAGTGAGTGTTGCAGAGGTGGTGATGGAACTGTTTTCAAATCTTATTCATTCACTTTGACCATATGAATGTATTTGTTATTTGAGCCATTTAGAGGGAACAGTGGACTTCTGTTGCTCATGGCAGATCAGTCTGTTATGTTTTGAGAGAAAACGTTTTCCCAGAGACCATAAATTATGCACGAATGTGTATCACAAATCAGAACAATTCAGAATTGCATGAAACATTCACAGTCATGCTTAAATCTTTATTTTAGACAGATTCCAATTGATGATTTAAAAATAACATATTTTTATTACAAGTTAATGTACTTTAACATGCAACAGAATGTGAAAATTAAGAATGCAGTTTATCATTCTACATACGTTTGATGAACCAGTAGTATTCACAAGAAGAACTAAATCCTAAACTTGCAAGGTATGAAAATCAGAAATGGTTGATTGTATGTATATTTTGTAGGGCTATGTGTCCACTGTATCAGTCAAACTCTGTGTCAGGCTGCAAAATTTTGAAACCAAAAGTTCCTGACAGTAGACAAGGGATTTTTGAAAGGGCATGTTGATTGACCTTTCATGTATGAAGTTGTAATTTTGGAATTTTACATTATGGATCTCCAGAATTGTTTCATATAAGAAGTATGTCCCTTGACATGAACATTGTACAAAATCTAAACACTTTTCAAGAAATGTCATCTCGGAAATATGAGAAGTCCAGTTCAAATTGTGCACTGTAACCCAGAAGAGCACTGTCCGTTGTGTAGTAAACCATGCACTACAATTAGTATTAGGCACATGGAATATAAAGTATAAGCATTTGTATACTGCAAAGTTTGCGGCGAAAAGTTTATGTCATTTTAGATATTTTTTTCTCGGGTGCGTTTTAACTAAATCATGTTACATAAATTTCACTAGAAAATTTAAACATATAGGAATGGGTAGGTCTGATTCACTTTTATGACTTGCAGTTCTGGTTGTGTAATTCAGCTTCTGGTAGTAGAAAACAGTTCTTGAACTTCCTCATGTTAGAATGTAGATGTGTGGGTGTGAGAAAGTTTTCTAAGTAGTTTTTTTTATTGTTTTCTTCCTGTTATGATGTGGTTTGAGTGAGGTCTCATGTTGTGACTATTATGACCTTGTTCAAGTTGTGATGAGATGAAAGCATTGATACTTAAACTTGCAAGTGAAGCTGTAAGTAACTTACATTTCTTTTGTTTGTTTCAACAGTAATCCAAAAGGGCAGTTGATGACATGCCTTACTGGAGAGAAAGGAATTGTGATGAGAATGGTTTTAAAAAGTGGTTGTCAGGAGATTAATTGGCAGTTGCTAGAAGTCTGAAAGTGGGCGCAGCGTAAGTAGCATGAGTTAGTTTTAATTTGTAGGCGTAAAGAAATCTGTACTTTGCCTTCCTTTTTGGCCTCTCCTTACGCTGTGTCTGAGAGAGCCTTATGGAGAGGTGTAAGTGAGGGATGATGATGAATTTGATTTTGGATAATGCAGTCTAATTTCATGTAATACTGTATGGTAATAGTATTATTTATAATATTTATAATATAGTATTATTATAATAGTATTGTGTATATGTCTTCATACAATTTCTGCATAACTTTCAATTCAGCTATCCACGTTAAGAAAACAAGTGTTGCATTAATCAATTCTTTTCACATATGTGACATTTTGTAGTTTTTCTCCAGTGAACACATGTTGTATCAAACCCAAGAAATTCGTAGTTTCAAGGTGCTGAGGAAGTAAGGAAGTCTGTGCAAGATATTAAGATGTCCCAATAGGGCTTATGGAGATGCACATAATAGGTGGCAAAGATACAAATGAATAACAACAAAAATTATAATTTGTAACTGTTTAGGTACCAGTATGTTATGTTTCTTTTCAGGTTCCTTCTTCCTAGTCGGAGAGGATGAACCAGTGTAGGAACATCCTCATTTGACAGTAAAAGAATTAATATAATCCATTAAAGTACTGTTGCTGTATGTAACAGGAGATGAGCTGCCATGAAATTTTATCTTGTATGCCCTCAGAATCCCAAATTTTCACATCTCTTCCAGTGAATAAATGTCATACAGTTTATTATTAAACCTATTTAACAAAAATGGTAATAGAAAATAATGTCATTATGTTTGCAATGAGTTGTTGGTTAAATTCAAGCAAATAAGTTTAAGAAATGCTCCAGAAGCTTAAAACCTTTCATCTGCCATTCCAAAATACTGAATACTGGCCTGTTGAATCATTACATTATGGGCTGATGTAGGTCTCAGTTCTTGTGCTCGATAGAGATAGTAATATCGTGCATATTGTATAATGAGCTTTATTCTATAGAAAAAGCGTAACAGATTTATTAATCATGAACTACTGCACAGTTATTTTTCTCTCTCCTTGATGTATTTTGGTGTTTGGTGGTGTTGCCTACATAATTTGTTAAACCATATAGCTGCATTTGTCATTAATAGTTTCTTCTTGGTGTTCGTGAAACTGCGTATCGTTTTGCCTGTTAGGCACCTGTAGATTTAATATTGTACATCTTCCGTGCAGTTGTGTCTTATTTTTGTACAGATTTATTAATCACCAACTCCTGCACAATTATTTTCTCTCTCTCAGAGAGAGAAAAATAATTGTGCAGTAGTTGGTGATTAATAAATCTGTATAAAAATAAGACACAACTACACAAAGATGTACAATATTAAGTAAGCATGACAGCATTTGCTCAGAGTAAATGTAATTATACTTGTTGACTCTTTGTCTTTCAAGCAACCATATTAAAATTATGAAACAGAAATTCCAGTGAAATATGAAAAAACATGTGTGGCTTGTTCAAATGAAACATATCAGGGGACTGTTCTGGACAAAGGAGATGTTGAAATAGTCCCCATGGGTGACTCTGCAGCAGTGTAGTTGAGGTCTTCCATCTTCTGGGACGTAGTGCTCTGTCCATGGGTAGTTGGAGTCCAGTGTTCTGAGACAACCTAGTGGTCGTATCTTCCAGAGTCGGAACAACCAAGAAGATTCTCTTTACACATTCTGAGCTGGTCCGAACATGGTGAAGAGAAAATTCCTGCCTCTGCCAGAAAGTGGGTCTCAAGTCATCCAGTCTAGAACCAGTTATTTTACTGACAGCTGTACCAGTCAGCCAAGTTTGTGTAAAACAGATCACAGCTGATAAAGGTTACATAAGTAGGTAATGAAAGTGAAATTGAACTGTTTAAGATAGAGGTATCTAAGAAGGAAGGGAAATGATGTTTTTTTAGTTGAGACTAGGTTGGCAGATCTTAGAGAATGTATGTGTGTTAAAGTTTCTGTATCTGATTATGGTGAGGGGCCCACACACACACAGATGTTTCATAGTTAAAAATGAAGTAAAGATATGCAACATCCTTCTTGTACATTACAAGAAATCAGAGGGAGTGATAGAAATGTTTGGAGGTAAAATAAGGAAATAAAAATGAATGGTGTATCTGGAATTTGGACAGTGTCACACATTGCACATTATATAGTGTGGCGTATAACTGAAGAAAGTGAACACACCATGAAATCACGTGTTCTATGACAACAAACACTTACTAACTCAACATATATTGTGTATAATTTATTTTGTATGAAAAAGGTACAAAACTCATTTCAGCCAACAACAGGAACATAGCAAATGCCAAAGGTACTACATTATTTATAATATGGATTTTAACACAACAGAACTTCTTCACCATATATATTACAGAAGCAAATTTCATAAGGCGATTTTCTTTAACAGCACACAATATAGAGGTAAAGACATCTAATAAATGCAAACCTTTAATATACTTAACAACTAATGTCTAATTTGGTAGAAAATATAGCCCCAATATATTAAAAATACTAATTATAAAAATATGTTATATAAACTTCATATGTCCATGTCAGATCTAGTGCCCAGCATAGTAAATAGATAACAATCTCCCAGATATTAAGAATAACTTTAATCAACCCATAACTCAAACCAGATGCTACATAACAATAGTGAAATGAGAATTTAAAATTGCCATGTACATCCAACACAAGCTAAAACTAGTATAAATTCTACTATGCCAAGTATAATTCAACAAATACTCATAATGAGAGGCAAACCAAATTTGATGGGTGTCAGACAAGATTACCTTCCAATGTCCCAAGCATAAACATACACAGTCAAGGCCTTGTATGTTTATGGTAAGCCAAAACAAATATTTTAGATCCAAAAATTAAATATGCTAATATACTCTAAGTATCTCTTAAATTTCACAGCAGAAAAGCCACGTTTTGAGACATCACACATACTGTCTGTGCAGTTTATGGACACACGTGCATGTGTGCACTGATAAAACTCGGTCAGAGGTGAAACCAATGTCAACTTCCCTGTGTGATACACTCATTTGAAATGGTAAAAATAAACACTACGTGAAGTCACATTTTTAACCAGCCTCAGATCTTCCTCATAGTTCTGAAATGTACATATTCTGAATCATCACAAACCCCATGGAGCAGTCCTCTTTGAGAAGCTAATCAAATGCCCCACTTTTATGGCCAAAGGTTCGTCACCACTTTCACAAGAGCCCACCACTGTTCATGTTTTAGATCACAACTCGATGAGAAGCAGGAATAACTTGAAATTTTAATTTCTTATAAAATCTGAGTAAGCATTATTGTTTACAATCCAATCACATATGTAAAAGAATGAATCTTCCATCAATGTTGGAATGCTTAACAAGTGATTGCAAATGCATGTGTGTGTATATATGCAAACACACACACATTATACATAATTCTCCAGTTCAACTTAATTTTAGACACAGTAATTATTTTCAGCATCCTTTTTATCCTCATAAGGTATCAGCATTGTTCAGTCTATAGTCATACTACTACACTACATCAAAATATTTCACACATTGGAACACACCTTGGTATTTAAAGGCATGTATAACAAACATAAGATCCACTGCTTTGAATTCTTTGCTAAATTTGACCCTCCTTAATTGTACAACATAATGGAATCACACATTGCAACTGAATGATTTAAAAAATCAGCATCATTGTAGTCCTTCTGTACGTTTTCAAGAAACACAAAAACATATTCAACAAATAATCAGGTAAATCACTGCCCAATACTACCATATACTTCACTATGAAGGCCAGGCATTGGAAAGGCTAGGTAGTGAAGAAACGATTAAATGTGAACTCAAAACCTTGTGGAAGGTGACAATAATTATCCTGTGGAATTTGTTGTGATAGTCAATGACTCCACATAAGGTTCAATGGCATGCTCTTCTCGTAACAGTAATAGTACAATTCAGCATCCTCTTATTTACTTCTCGGTCAAGTAGGATTTGCTTCAGGCTTTTACATTCTGTGCGTACTATATACACAACCATCTTTAACATTAAGGAACTGTCTGCATTTTCCCCTCAAAGGGTATTTATGTGTTCTTTGTGATTAAGTCTTCAAAAGGTTAAGCTTTTCCTTTTATACTAAATATTTTTTGTTTTCCTGTATCACTAAAAGGGTAAAGTTCACCATAGAACAGACTGTGAAGGCCCAGAGGGGGAGTAGGGGCATAGCTCTACTCTTTCTTTTAACCTTGGTGCTAGTCGGGGGGTGGGTGGTCAAAGCCACATCCCAGCCACTTTACCTCTGGGAAAGAGACCTGGTAATCACTGTACGGGAGGCTGTGTGGGCCCCAGGGCCAGTTTGGACAGGTGTTTAAAATCTCACCCCTACCAGGGTTCAATTTTCTTGTATTGTTAGTGAACTCATTATTATTAAACTTTGTGGTAGTTGGAATGGCAGGATCAACTTGACCATTTGCTAGGAATCTGTGTTAACAAGGCAAGAAAGGATATAAAAAAAGTCTTCTGCTATGTTGTCACAGTCCAATTGTTAACTTTCAAAGGAAGGTGTTTTCATGTCTTGCTTACAAATATG
The DNA here is from genome assembly GCA_013340265.1 of Coptotermes formosanus. Taxonomy (NCBI): domain Eukaryota; kingdom Metazoa; phylum Arthropoda; class Insecta; order Blattodea; family Rhinotermitidae; genus Coptotermes; species Coptotermes formosanus. The sequence goes on from BLKM01001775.1 coordinate 1,433,833, forward strand.
TGTTTTTGCTAACAGTGCTAGGTATAGTTGTATATTTGAACCCACACTGGGTGCCATTTTTATTGTGGTCAGGCTCACTCCTTTGTGAGGACAGGATGGACTTCTCAGTGTGAACAGATGCGCCTATAAGATTCCTGTGTCCACACGCGAACATGCAATTTACATAAGAGTGACTCTGTACATTAACTCTTTAAAGACGAAACGTGTGTGTTTTATATAAGGACTCAGTCCATACCACACAGTAAACACTCCCATTCTTGGTTATAAAAAAGCAGTCTTTTATGTTGTATAGGGCAAAAGTCGCTGTTTGTTCTCTGATCCATACAAAACAAATAAACACAATACGAGCGGCATGTGTAATTTTTTAATGTTAAACCTAGTGGTGAGTAAAGATACCGCTAGACTTTAAAAGGTTAAACTGTTAGTGACTGTGTAGCTGACGTGAGACAATAACCTTCAAAAGGTAAGAACATGATTAAAGATCATGCTGGCTAGAGATGTAGTGTAGCACAAAAAAAAAGTGAAGAAATGTATTGGAGAAAAGCGCACATGTGGTCCAGTACTGAGACATTTGTCACTTGGAATACAAACATAATACCAAATGCTGATCTACATATGATGTTGCTCTCAGAGATGGGATGGACATGAATATGGAATACCTGCTTAGAAGCTAGTGTTATGTAAAGTCCCTGAATGTTGCATGGAAGAAGTCTGCACTGTAATATTCCCTTGTGCGTTCATTATAATATTTATATCAGACATCTGAGTTCAATAACTTTGTCATGGGCTCATCAACAGATGGATTTGTATATATGAAGTGTAACAGAAAAGGGTACAGATTTTGATAATGTTTCACAAACACAGATGGCCTGATCTCCACACAGACTGCACACCCATCTTCAAACTACAAACGTACAATATAAGCATGTCTTATGAGCACCTACATACAGTACTGTTAGCGTGAGTTTTCTGTTGAAATGATACATGCTGGTCTATATCGCTGGTGTGCTCTTAGATCCTGACCAGTAGTTGGGTTGTTCTTCTGTTAAAACAGAAAGAGCTAATCTGTATCAATTTTGGCCTAGTGAAGTCAGTATTAGTCAAACCTCAGTATGATTATTGTGATCCAAGTAGCTGAAAACCTCAGTTTCAGTATGAATTATAGCATGGAAATCATCTTTGTGGTATTTTTGTAAATGTAATGCTTCTAATTTAAGAGGGGGCAGTTAAAATTCAAGAACAGTTACACATTTCCTCACTGTTTTAACAAGATACTGGAAGCATTCAATGTAAAGTCATCATCTCTATACATCAGCAGTTTACAATCCATAACACATGCATGCTGTACAGTTACATAAAATGAAATTATATAAAAGGTATTTCAGTTTGTATTATGAAATGTAATATTCACAAGTTCATTCATATAAAGTCAGTTATTGAGGAACTGAAACCGGCCTGTCATGTCAGGTTATGACAGTTTGGTCTGAACAAAAATAGTGTCAATTGTCAAGATATGTCATGCTCTGTGTAAGAATTATAAAGGTGTTCACAATATTAAAGGATAGGATACATTCTTCCTATCCAGTATTAATACTGAGATTGGTTAGCGGTCACCATTGTTCACCTCATCGCGAAACTTAGTGATAACCTCATCCAGGGCCTTTCTAGCAAATCGTGGCAGGACAAATGCAGCCCTGTGTACTTCTGCAGAGTAGTAATGCAGATTCAATAAGTCTAACTCTGCCTCTGAGAATATCCGTAACGGTTCTTTAAAATTGGTTTCCTGTAAAATGAAAAAAGAAAAGTTTCTCTCACAGAACTTCATAATTTATACACACAGTATTAGAATTAATAATCATAGTTAAAAATGGTTGAGATGTGGTATGTGTGCATAAAATAAAGGATAGACTTTGTTGATGGGAAACGTGTGTAATAAAGGCCATTCAGAAATCCATGTGATTATGGTAATGTGACAGAGACAGCATCACAGAGCATTGTAGTGTAAACCTAAATTATAAATTACATATTGTCATGTAGTCTTCACTCTGAAACAGCATGCTCTTTCATTACCAAGGCTTTCTAATTTCAGGGTTGAAGTTTTTGCCAGTGATGCAATGATTTACTCCCCCCACCCCAGTATGTGAAGTGTTTTTGAGTTGAGATGTCTTAGGCCATAACAGTTTCTAATGTATGTGTTAATGAATCTTTAGTACTGAAAATGAATACTGAAAAATATCCTGAGAAGGTGGCATCAAATTTTGTCAATGTTTATACAAAAATTCAAGTGTAATCCCTTTAAAATTCTGTTCGTGACATTTTGAATGCAATGGACTATACAGCTTTAGTTCCTTTACCTTTCTGAATCCATATTTTAGACAGAACAAAGTTCTGAAAAAGTAGTGGGGGGATAATTGATGTATTTAAAGTAGCATTAGAAGAACAAAACATATGACAAATAGTTGCACAATTATCACACCAGGTGGCTATAACTCACTACAAAAGAGAGAATTTTCCCTTAAATAATAAGCTGGAGGGTAAGAGTGTGAGTCCAAGTCAAGCTGAAATCCTTCTTACCGGGCTGAGACTTCCAAGCACAAACCCAATCTGTCCTGTCGGATATGTGGGTACAGCAGCACAGGCAAATGCTGCTTTCCTAAATGTGTGATGACAGTGTTGAAATGTCTGTGCTACATAATCTATGTTAGCCCACAGTGTTCCAGCCTGAGAGCAAACAATTCCACCTGGTTTCAGAGCTTCACGCATCAGCTCAAAATAACTCTGTTGGAAAAGAGACACAGCTGGTCCTGAAACAACAGAAATTCGAATTGAATTCCTGATAGCATGGAAAGTTCCCAATTAACCGTATGTTGCCAGAATTAAGTGCCCAGTGTACAATGCAAATGACTGGGGATTTAAATGGCCGCTGGTTACTTTGCATGTTCTTGGCCAATGACTTAGGTGACATTCTGTTTTCTCGACATCACACTACGCATTGATTAAAGTTGTCTTTCAGTGCAAAAGGATCAAGACCATTCCTTCTGTTGTCCCTAGGTGCCATGTATTTAACTTAGTTTTATGTCTTAGTAAGGTGGAGTGGGAATCTCTCAGGATCAAACTTTGTAAGAAACCCAACTGTGTGCCTATATGTGTATTAGTCATACGTATTAGAGCGTTACTGTTTGTGCTTCAAGAAATTTCTGCTGCAAAGATGTTGCACGACCAAATGCCATGACTTTATGTGAAAAGTAGTTCCTGTGTAAGATTAGGACAGTGGTCTAGCTTTAATTCGCAAGGAAGGAAGACCCCAAATCACAGTTTTTCTGATCACAAGAGAAACAGCAAGGATTGAATGGGCATATATTATATGGCAATCAAGACAAGGAAGTCAAGACAGAGAGGGAGAATCACAAGCGATGAATATAATCCAGGATTTGTGTGGCTCAATGCACCAAATATACCAAAGCTGAATTTAAAGATCAGTTGTCTGAAATTCCTATCCCTGATCCAACTGTCATACCTCGGAGACAAAATTCATCAGACAAAGAGTCCAAATGGGTTCACAATTTCACTTCAGGGGAATGTGTAAGTATGCAGTCTGACTGAAGGATTATCATAACAAAATTTAAATTCACGTGCACTCGACATAATTATATATTACAGCGACTATCACAAGGGTACCTTGTAGATATAGAGATGTCCAAGAGAAACATGTAGTTCTTTGTGTAAAGAGATGGTTGCCACTGTCCAATCTACACTGTGTGAAAATGGTAGCAGCAGCATCATCTAGTATCAGATTCCATAAAAATCTGTTAAAGATTCTTGAACTGTTGTATGTACATAAACAAGCCAATTTTAGTATGTATTTTGCAGAGATGCCAACACGGCTGTAAAGGGTTTGTAACATCCCTCAGCAGGAAATGTTTTATTACTGCAATTTAATAGAATCCTCTGTTACAAACAGCTTCATTTATTGTACACATACATAAGAGTATTTGAGAAATTACATACATACCTACAGGATCTGATGAGTCTGTGATAATGACATCAAACTCCTGGCGATGTTGTGCCATGAACCGGAACCCATCACCAACATGAAGAGTCAGCTTGGGACTGGTTAGGCCTGCACCCATGAATGGCAGAAACTTCTTGGATACTTCAAGAACATGAGAGTCAATCTCTACCTGCACTATGCTCTCTACATCAGGATGCTTAGCCACTTCCCTTGCCACTCCCCCATCCCCACCTCCTACTATCAGCACCTGCAACATAAGATAGGTCTCCTACAGAAGCAACGTATGTGTATATAATTTTGGTGCAGAAACTTCTTTAAGCACAACCCACTGCAATACCAAGAAGCAGTCATAATGTTAAGCTACATTTTATAATATTACACTGTGGGAATGTTAAATAGATTAAGCTAACTCAGCCAGTGGCAGCTTCTGGTGTTATTACTGTTAAATCTTTATAGTTCTACAACCAGATATTTAGTCAGTCTCCCTGCCCATGTAATGGTATGTTCCTTGTTTTGGAATTGAAAATCTGGCAGCTTTAATTGTAAGACATGGCCACAGTTACAGGAAGACTGTAATGGGGTAGACAGTCACGTGAATGTAGTAGGACAATTTGTACGCAGAAGTTCATACTATGCCTGACTTTTTATATGTTTTTACTAATTTGACTTACAGGAAACTTTTCAAATCATCTAGGATATGTTTTAACAAAGCACCACTTAACTGAAAGTGCCCTTTCAAATAATGTTTATACATACGCAGCGCTCCAGTTAAAATGTTCTTACTTTCTAAAAGTCTTTATTTATAGGTAAGTTGAATCCTTTATGACTTCAGTGTTTGAGGGTGTCATGTTTTAAGTCATGTGTGTGTTTGTACTTCACAGAAATGGACGTTACAAGGGAGGTATTTAAATACATGCTACAAACATGGGTAGACATTCTTTTGATTTTTATAATGTGAACAGATGTCTTCAAGTGTATAAATCACAAACACATTTAACCCCTAAGCCACTTACTTTTATTTAAACCATATTGAGACAGGGAGACGCACTGCACCCTGCAACAGACTGCTCATCTAGTACTGTGATAAGGCTCGTGTGCTCCAAGGGAGGGTTGAGGATTGCTTGTCCCTGAATTTTGAGGCATGACGCTACTCCAACACAGGTATTACAGAGATGGCTGGGTCTTAACAGTCCCCTTCTGAAACTTCTAGACCCTAACATGCAGGCAGTAAGCTCCTCTAAACTGTTGGCAACTACCAGTCAACCCCATGTGATATTTCAGAAGACCTGATCTTCAAAGGGAAAATTGTTCCCAGTACTTGCATTGCTTAGTAATGTTAAAAGATCAAAGCTAAAAGCAGACTATGTGACAGCTATAGTGATAAAACAGTTGAAGACATAAAGCTGTGGGGACTGTTCAATTTTTGTGTCCTACATCACAGCAGATTTATTTAAAGAAAATTATGTCTCATAGTGCATATGTAATTTATATGACAATTTTAGTTATTTCCAATTACCCTTTTTGGTGAAGGATGACTGCAGAGGGGCAGGAAAGAAATCATTTCCTGATAAGCAAACTCATCTGACTCAGTGCATTGAATAATTCCATCCAAGATCAGTGCTCGGCCATGTGATTTTCTGCAACAAATAGGCCTACGTATTCAGAAAAGAAAAAATACATATAGTAATTTGATTCTCAGTGCAAAATACATAGTATTTTCTACCACATGTTTCTTTCTCAAGCAGAACACCAGTGGCAGCAACATAATTAGGGAAGAAATTTTTTAAGTCAGCAGTAATATCAAGAATTTTTGTAACACTTGTAATTGGTCTTTCATTTACTTTGGCATGAACTTCTTTCTTCTGTGAGTAATTACTATGTATTTCCATATGATTATGAAGATACATACCACACAGTGAAGTACACAATGCAAAGAACTGGTTAAATCTTAGCCATCAATGAATAATTTTCATATCAGTTTGCTTACATAAATGAAATATGAATGTCCACAGTAACTGGTACATGAAAGCTGTGTAACATCAGAATAGTAATGAATCTGAGAACAGTGCTAAGGAGTGTTGGGACCTGAGAAAAAGTAGCTTGTACTTGCATAAAACTGCAATACACACTTCATAACTTTTACTTTTCATAAAATGTTACTATAGTGACCCATCAAGTAGGAAGAGATGGGCATGGCATGCAGCATGCATAGGATACACATAAAATGCGCAGTTTTTATTGGCAGACCTGCCAAAAACACTTGGGAGACATAGGTGTAATAGGTGGATAATATTAAAAAAGGACTTACATTGGAAATGACAATGTAAAATGGATTTATCCCACTCAGGACAGGATCCAGTGATGTGCTCTTGTGATAATGAACTTTTGGTTTCCATGAAAGGGGAGAATTTGTTGACTACTAGCTTCCCAAATAGGACCTTCATCAGGTGAACAATTATGGGCGATATTCAAAAGTGGTTCTCAGCATAAGAATTTATAACCAGTCTGGCGCTATATTTGCTTTAAAATAAAAACTTATTCCTATTAATAACATTCACTAATATTCTTACGTTTGCAGCACTAAAATATCTTGGTATTCTGACTTTTCAGAATGTAAAACCTCTTTCACTTCCAGAGACAGGCTCACTCCAGGCCATAAAGAGCTCAGCTCACTGAACCATCCTTCCTTCAGACCATTCATTACTTGGGCTGTGAAAAGTACGGTGTTACACCCAGTTAATGCAGTGTTCAACGCTACAGTTACAAGGAAAATACACTAATTTAACACATGGTCCTGCCACTACTCTCTGTATACTGAAGCTTGAATCAAAAACATGTTCTGAAAAACGTCATAATTACACAACTTTGGTTTCAATGTGAACCACAGCCATCGGCAGGTGAGATAATATCACAAATTAAAAAGCATGCGTATATTCTTATTACAAAACCTTTGCCACGTGTAATTCCACACAGCTGTTTCGCAGCTGGCACCGCCAAAGAGTAAGAGCAGATTGTTGATTAAGCCATCTACAGGCTGCAGCAAGAAATCGTATGAACAGGAAAGTCATAGTAAGCTATATACATTAACTGAGACGTCAATTGTACGTTTTTTGTCAAGGATGTCGTTTCAAAATTGGTCGAATTGTAGCGTTTACATCATTAAAAATTGTCGTAATTAATATAGCAGTGGTAATTTGTTCCATAATACCAGCCCAATCCTGGCTAGTGGACAGAGCGGCAATAATTAATGCCTCCGGAAAGGCGCATAAAGAGACGAATGGGCGAGAAGTGTCCTTTGCAGAATGATATGCAGCTATTTAGGCCGTCACCGTACGGTTGACCTGTGTGTCACGTCATGGGAAATCATAAATGAATGTCCTGTTATCTATTATCGAATTTATTTCCTACGTGTTTAGTCGATTTCGGTTGCATAGTCGTCGTGTTCGTAGTCTGCTCTGTTGTGTCTGTACATATACTGTTTTATATTCGTTTCCTGATGTCATTTTAAATGTGACTTATAAACAGTAGATTTACATCTAAAATTCATATTCGAAGTAGTAGCTGTCTTTATACATTTTTGACAGCGGCATGAATTATGTTGACCAATCAAGAGCCGAAAGCATGTCTACAACAACAACAACAACAACAACTACTACTACTACTACTACTCCTACTACTACAACGAAATAGGTATTAATTGGTACTTCCACGAACTGTGAGGTGATGTCAACTAGAAAGAAATTCAGACGGATATGTTACTTGCTAAATGTATAGAAATATTTGTTTTCGATAAATATGTGAATTTGTCCAACTTTATTTTTGGAAATGTATGTGAACGTTTTTTTGTTGTTTCCAGTTGTGCATTGATTCATGGCTGCCATATTGAAGACTTCATGACGGGAATCATTCGTTGACTCGGCCTTTTTGCTATGGAAGAAACAAAAATTATATATCACATAGATGACGAAGAAACTCCGTATTTAGTTAAACTGACTATTGCGCCCGAACGCGTCACATTAGCAGATTTCAAGAATGTTCTTAATCGACCAAACTACAAGTTCTTCTTTAAGTCTATGGATGATGATTTTGGGTAAGTCTGTTCATTTACATTTATTTTACCGATGAGGAATCGTGGTATGCGATATTGAAAGCCTAACATAAACAGAGCAAACTGAATTTTAGTGAACACTGCAGAATGGAAGTTTGTGTTCAAGTTGGTGTGATAGTAGTGCTTTGTCTGACACAAAATTATTTGTTGACATTAGACATCAAACAAGCAGGATGCCAATTTGAGCAAGGCGAAATTTAGTACTTTTATGTTAGTTCATTCTGCTTCTGTTTTTAGCTCTTCTGATTTCAATTTTCAGTGTTGTGAAAGAAGAGATTATTGATGATGATGCTCATTTACCATGTTTCAATGGAAGAGTAGTTTCATGGGTAAGTACCTGGAGAGATTGTGGCCTGTTTTGTTACTTGGGTGCAGTAGTAATTGGGGTTCGGTAAAGTACTGTTTATGAACTTTGAAGTAAAAGAAATATATTTACATTTGGTGTTTTTGCAGCTGGTCTCTGCTGAAGGCAGCAATGTTTCAGATGGGACATCGCAGTGTACTGACAGTGTTGTACATTCTGATATAAAGGTTCCTGTAGATAGACCTGGAGATCCTCAGTAAGTTACTCTGATTATTCTAATTACTAATTTTAGAATATGTGAGATTTTATTGGTTCTTAGTGTACCCTTTGTCTGCTGTCAGAATTAGAGATTTTGGTTAATAATTGTATGTGGAAAGAGAAATGGCCTGTGGTGACAGCTTTGTTGTCAGTTGAAGTTTGTAGGTATTAAGTTCACAGTTATATGTAAGGGATTCCACATATCTGATAAGTGACTTTTTACAGATCTTCTGTTATTAGTGTCTTGAAATACCACTGTTTCTTTGCCAAAATTAATATATTTTAGCAAAAGTTGGAATATATATATAATACATTTTCTGTCTTCAGTACTTTGCGTGTTTTACATATTTGAGACCATGTTAGATCAGGGTTGGCAGCAGAACACAGCCACCCAAATTCAATAGACTTGGTCCACCAATGTTAGGCTTTGATGTTGCGTTTTAGTGACAAACTCAATTTTCATTTTCCATCATACATTTAAAACCTAAACTTATACCAGCAAGGTTGGCCATTTATTGTGCCAAGGTTAGGCCATAGGGTTTCATTTTATTGACAGAAATTCAAGGCCACAGTATTTATTCCAACAAGGTATTTCATCTTATTGACAGGAACCCACATTATGTCTCAGAAGCATCACCTTGTTGTTGGAAATGAACTGAGTATGCTAAGCTGTTTGGATACTCTCCTACTTACCTTCACAACCATCATGTTTGTTATGATCTCCGTCAGTGCTGACAGGCCTCATTCATTATGGTTCTGTTGCATCAGATGTAAATTCCAGGCCATAAATTAAGGCTCTGTGTTGTTGTTGTTGTTGTTGTTGTTGTTGTTGTTGTTGTTGTTGTTGTTATTATTATTATTATTATTATTATATTAGTATGACCAGTAATAAATGTTGCTTCTCCTATACTAGTAACTGCCTTTCAAGGGATTGGTCTAGGTACAATTGTAAACATTTCTGTATTATCAGGGAAATAACTGGGGCCCTGGGTCTCCTGTTCTGTATGTATTAGAAGTTCAGGAAATGAAAAGGAATAGACGATTTCTGTTAGGCTAAATAACCGTACATGAAACCCTAGTTCATTGACAGATTAAGAGGTTGTGTTGGTCCAAATAGTATATCAGGTTTAACAGCTGTAAGTCAGTCATCGTTTTATCAGTGGGTATGTGATCAACATACTGTAAGGTTGTTCCAAAAGAAATGGACTGGTTCTGACACCAGCTGTTATGTGGACAGAAATGCAATTTTTGTTTTCATCTGTTTCCCTGTTTCTTTCACACTTGCCCTATTGAAGCATTAACCATTCAGTGCAGAGCATTGAGTATGTCACACTGTTCACTGAAGGAGTCTGTTTGCAGCATGGAGCTGTATAACTAGTTAATATTTTATATTTCAATTAATTAGTGAGAGATCAGTTTGGTATTATTTTGTAGTTACCATGGTATGTATATTAAAAGCCCAGTCTGTTGTCAGTTCTGTGTACTAAGGAAGTTCTATCTTTCAGGTTAATAATTTTAATAAATTCAGAGTAGGTGTCTACAGGCAGCCAGTGGAAGTATACTATCTGCTGTTTTATGTACTTCTTATCATGGTGACCACTGGGAATTAGTTTGTAAAGTACCAGTTCCGTTTGTAGCAACAGTTAGAGGAAGAGCATATACATTAAAATTAGACATTTCTGTCTAAAGTCAAGGATCATGTGTGTTAGCATGATGATAAATTATAAAATTAAAGCAAAGTTGCATTGTGATAAGTAGTTGAAGGTAGTTGGAAATAGGCCATTGTCATTTATAACACCTTGTAAGACCTCTCGTATCTTTATTTTATAGTATTATCAATCCAGTTCATGGTGGTAGAGCAAATGTGGAAGATACAACCTGCACAGAAACAGAATCTATTATTAGCTCTCGCCAGGGTAAGTATAATCTTTTACTTGTCATAGTCTTAAATTTCGTTAGTGATGTGTTTGTCATTGTAAATGTTGCATGTGTGTTATGCATTTGTGTTCATAAAGGCACAAAGTTAAATAATACACTTGTATGTACAGGGATTTCCATAAGTTGTGATTGGATGGTTTATGATAAAGGATTTGTCATAGCCTAGATTAATATGGGGGAGGGGCAAGACATCTGGAAGGAAGGGGGAGAGGGAATGTCTTGTGACATGATGTGGCTGAGACTCCCAGTTTTGGAGGGACATTTTTCTAGGGGTTCTACTGTAGATGTGTTCTACAGCAATGGTGGCAACTTTATATTATGTTTTAGCATATTGTGACCATATTCCTAATGGATAAAAGTGCATTCACCATTGAGGAGCATCTCATTAATGTGTGGGTTCACAGGAAAGGATGAAGTGGTGATACGTATGATGAAATGTCAGTGACCTTTCCCCTATGTTTTAAGAAAGCAGCTCCAACTGAGGCTACTTTACGTAAATTGGAAAGAAAATCCCAAACTAGTTTTGGCTGTCTGCCCGAGAAGATTTTATTGAATTTTGTCACCACGAAAGCTTCGAGACATATATCTGCGGTAGCATACTTGGGAAATTAAAAGACTCTGAAAAACTGGGAATCTCAGCCATTATGACACTTGAAATCCCTCTTTCCCTCTGTTTTCAGATGTCATGCCCATCATGTCAATGAAAGGCCAAATACATACCATGCGATCGTCATAACGAATAACAGCACTTGTGTTTTTTATTTGTGACAGATCCTTTACTATACACCATCTAATCATGACTTAGGGCCATCTCTATATACTGAAGTCCTGATTGTGCCATAAAGTTTGCCCTTCCTGAGCCTCATGCTTACACAGCTGTCATCTTTGGAGCACTTTCTAAGTGTACAAAGATTAACAGAAGCTTTTTTAAAATCATCGTTATTCTCTTCACTTTGATCACTGATTCTGAGTGTTTGTGTAAATCAAATAGTTGCAGCTCATATCCTAAGAATAAGGCTGAAGACTTGTTATGGCAGTTTATTTTTTCCTGGAAGTACCCTAACAGGGACCTCTATTAAAATTGTTGAAAACCTAGAAGGGTCATTTTCAGTAAGGTATCTGATACGTAAAACTGTTATGTTCTATATGGACACCTACTTGCATGAAATTTTGTGTCTTATATGAGTTCTGTTCATTATTTAAGTTGCTTTTGTGAAAGTAATCATTTATGTTACGCTGTAGAAAATATGTTTGTGTACTTCAGTATGTCGCAATCACTTTTTCGCGGTAATGAGGAAATGCAGTGTTTTAATCGTTACAAATATCACTAATGTTCAGTGCAGTGTGATATGTGTCTGTTTTTCTCTGCCATTGTTATGCCCACTTTCATTGCTGTTACAGCTGTGTTATTATTGAATTGGAAGGTACACTGGCCTGGGTGTATTCCCTTGTTTGTTGTAAACAGTAATAGGCTGCGACACAGAGACTGAAACCATCAAACAAGATGATACTTCATGGCTAGTGTGCCTCACAAGTCTGCATCACCACAGCTGTAACAGCAGTCACAGCAAATGTGGAGTAAAACAGGAACATAACAGATAGCATCAGATGTTTGTTGTGAAAGTAATGGTAAGCGTATTATCTTACCTCATTACTGTGACAGTGAAATGACATGCAAGAACTGCAACATGCAGGACACAACGTTTTTAACAGTTAGGCATCTGTAAGAAAGCACTAGTTTTACGTATAAGATATCATACCAAAAAAGGTAATTTTTAAATCTTCAGGTTTGTGTGCATACTGTTGATGTTATTCATGTTAATAGATACAACAAAACAATCAAACACAATTTATTTATGATATTTTGTGTGTGTGTGTGTGTGGGGGGGGGGGGGGGTTAGATAAAAACTCAACTCATTCCTAACAGACCTGCTAAGTGGTCTTCATCAGGGGGAAACGTTCATTAGCTTATGAGGTGTATATGAGGTGAAAAGCTAAAAATCTACCAGGCCTGGCCAAAATGTGGCTTGTGCATGTCCCTGGTGTGGCTTGCACAAGTTGCCTGTGGAAAATAATATTCAGGTAGTTTACATGCTGCCTGTGAATAGTGTTTTGAAATATTTTCTACAGCCAGGAGAGTCACAAGTAAGGAACTAACCTATTGCAGTTGGATGAACAAAAATAAGAAAAGATATTTCATTTTCTTAATGCATGGCACTTGCCTAAGTTGCCTCCCAAAGTGTGGCTTCCAGAGCTTATCTAGCTGGCCATCCCTGGTCTGTGCAATAAAAGGGGCACAAAACATTAGTACCATGATATACATTTAAAGGGAAATTAGTGTGAGTGCTGTGCATTACTAGGCTTCAGCATCATGGTGTAAAGACTTAGTACAAGTAATAAAAATATTGTCATTGTGCTTAATTAAGCACCGCATGATGAAGTCATGTGAGGGAGTGGAAGTATACCTGCATGGGAGCAAGGTGGAGGTGATTGGTCAGCTTTATGCTGTGCCTGCTTTCCTCCAGGGAAAAGGCCCATTTTGCTCTTTTGATAGGATTCTGACGTTTCGTATGGTAACATACATTCAAAATACAACTTTTGTTGTAAGTATGAACACTGGGTGTGAGTATCTGCAAATATAAGTTGTATTGTGAGTAAAAAGTTTCATATTAATACAGTATAAATACAGCATGATCTATAAACACAATTCCAAATTCTGTCAAAGTAATTCTTTATACAAGGAGGTTGGTTGGTGGTTGTGCTTCCTGTTTTGTGCAGTCACTTGCAGGTGTGGTACTGGATGCCACCTTTGTTACACAATTGTGATGATTTAATGAGGCCACAGAAACTTTGTAGAGGAAGATTCCTGTCCTGTTTCCAGGGTCACAATTAAGTAACCAGTACCCCGGTACATCCGCCAAGGAGCCACTCTGTAGGGTGTGAAACAACATAGTTGCATAATATCTGTATTTTGCTCCCAGTTTCATGACGGAAACTACTGAGTCATGGGAGATATTCATGTTAAGTACTTGTAGAGGTAGATCATAGTTGAATTTTCAGTCTCTATATGCAGCTGTGTGCTGATCCCAGCGGCCGCATGGTTTAAGGCGTGGGTCTCTGGCTGCTTGCTTGCTGGAATTGCGGGTTTGAATCCTGCTGGGGGCACAGATGCCTGTCCCTTGTGAGTGTTGTGTGTTGTCAGGCAGAGGCCTCTGTGTTGGGCTGATCACTTGTCTAGAGGAGTCCTGAGTGTGGTGTGTCTGAGTGTGATTGTGAAGCCTTGATAATGAGGAGGCCCTGGCCTGCTAGGGGCTGTGGCACCATGAAAAAAATATGCAGGCATATTGTGTGTGTATTAACATCACAAACATGGTGATGGCATGAAACTTCAGTGTCATATAAATTTTATGAAGGTTGAATCTGTATTAGTAGAAAATGTATACAGAATTGGATCATGACTGAGTATAATTATTAATTTATAGTTCTTGTTGACCTCACCATCATAGACTGAAGAATTTAGAGGTCTGGTGTACACATTCCCTGCTATTACAACTTGGTCAAGAATGACCACCTTATGTTTCAGCATAATATTAAGTTTTTAAAATATAGCAGCAGTTGCTTGTATTCATCCATGTCTATTACCACATTTATTCTTCAGTCTTACATTATTGTACACGTGCTTGTCACAGACATTGACTTTGTAATAAGTTTCTACAGTAAGAGCACTCATCAGATCAAGTGGTAAGTGCTCCTTCCTTTCTTGAATGTTTGATTTGCACATCATTACCTTCCATGTCCTCCAGAAAAGAATACAAAACTCCTTTTGCTGTTGTGTGTTTGATAAATATAAAGTGCTTCTCTGACTGCTGTGGGAAATGCTGCTTACAAAACAGGTTAAAAGGGTGTCCTTGTCACTTTCTTTTCTCCTAGTTTTGTATTTGCTACTTTGTTGCAATGTTTAATTCACATGCTAATTTTGTGTTTGAAGTTGTTGTTCTCTTTTTTGTGTAAGTGCCAGTAGCAAGTGTTGTTTTGCGGCTTCTTATTTTTAATGTGTTTATTATTTTAGGCCATCATAATATTCACAAAGGATCTAGGACTCATCATGGAGACAAGTATAGTAAGTACAATGGTAAGTCAAGGTACTCGTAATGAATGTATACACAAGTTTTTAACGTTGAAACTGCTTCTGTTTTTAACTTCATGAATTTCAAAACATAATGAGCAGCATTTATCTTCATCACAGTGACTGTCTAGAATGTGTAAGTGAAATTATGTGTATCAAGGAGTAAAGTCTTGTTGGGCAATCAGCCATGTGAAACTGGAGTTTGTGTGCAACATTTTGAATATAATCTCCTTGTGTATTATCAGGAGTTGGTATGTTATGTGACATGGCACAAAGTAAGCTCTTGTAGCTTGATGTCTTGTCCAGGCAGTGGCCGCTATGAGAAAAGTGGGTGGAGCCAGGCAGTCTTTAGAGTCCATGTTGTTTAATCTGGATACTCAGCTGTCCTTCATACTTGGTTACATTGTTTTTGTTGGCCCTACCTGATTGAAGTGTATTAGTGGGCAGGTCGGTTGAATGGGTTACAGTGATTTCAGGCTTCAGCCGCGATGTTGATGAGCTCTGTGCTCTTCTGGGTTATTACGCAGTGTATAATGGTAATCCTTTACGGACTTTTGAGACAATGTGTCGGTCCCATCTGCAAGGGTCAAGAAGTCCAAGAAAAAAAGAAAGTTGGCAAGAGTTACAACAGTTTATATAGGGAAAGGTGTAGGCGGTGACTGGTAATCAGTAAGTGTGATGACAGCCAATTGGGTTGTTTTTACTTTATTCCATATATATTTTCCGTCAGTCCCATCTTCTTACACTTGCTCGTGACCTAACTGTCTGGGGCGATTTTCAGCTAGGTTTACCCCTAAGCCTACCAACTTTGTCTCTCTCCCCTCCTCCCTCATGCTGTTCCAACCTGATTGGCTGTCATCACGCTTACCTGTTACTAGTCACTGCCCACACCTTTCCCTATATAAACTGTTGTAACTCTTGCTGGCATTCTGTTCTTCTTGGACTTCTTTATCCTTGAAGATGGGACCGACACATCATCCTAAAACGTTGGTAAAGGATTACCGTTTGATGCGCATAATAACCCAGGAGCACACAGATCTTGAGTTGCAGTGAATTCTGTATCTCTGTTGAAGTTGTCATAATACAGGCAGATGTTGATGGAATCCTTCAGTAAGCGGTCCATGTAACCCTGTCCTTTTAACCATTAGTGTGGTGTCCGTATGTAACCTGACAATTCAGCTGCCTAATTCAAGTCTGTTGGGCTCTGCTGATGAGATATGACACACTGAAGTAATCTTTTTTTTGGACTTTGTCCTTCACAATTCTTAATAAAGTACTCCATTTTTAATAGCCATTTTCCTGTTACTACCCATGGACAAGATTGGTCTCAGGTGCATATCTTAACAAGTTGACTGAACTATGGTGCCCAGTGACTGGGAATAGCTCTATCTAATGGGTCCACCAGAGTATGTACGTTCCTTTACCTGAAGATGGAAGCATAGCTAGCTTCCTAAACGTAGTACTACTTCGAAATTTAGACAATGGACAAAATCCAGAGAAAGAAGATTACTTAATTAATTCAGCTGTGGAAGATCACATCCTTGAGACACAGCAGATAAGGGACACCACAGTATTCGGTACAGTGACTGGCTGCATGGACCACATACTGAATGAGACAATGGCTGCATTCTGATAATGTTGACATGGGTGTGGGATTTACTGTAGTCATTTGTGGCACCTGTTCGCTTGACGTGCTTCAGCTAGGTAGACCAGCAAAATACATGAAGGACCATTGACAGGTGCAATCCTTGAATATTCAGTTTATGCAGAATGGACTAAGAACACCAAGTCCCAAGTGCATGCATGGAGTATAAATATAACTTTGGCCTTGTCATGCATCTCATCACATCTTGACGATGGAGAAGGGAAACGCTTCGAAACATTGGGGTACCAATTTCGTCTTTACATGTCTGTTTGCCCAGGAAGAATCATTGCATACCACTGCCACATAAGCTTCAAATCATATGTCTTTGTGTTAGAACATGAAACTGTAAATAAAATGTTGTTTTAGTTCCAACCAAGGATGGAGGCTTCATGTAAGTAGTAATTAGGTAAAAACCAGTATTACAAACTTTATGTACATGTTTGCTGTATTGTAAAATTTTTTCCACAAAAATTACATACAGAACAACATATTCCCTAACAGTTAAAATCTGATAATATAGGAGAAATTGCTTGTGGATGTCATTTAGCAATTTAGATGCTGATAATTAAACTGAACTCATGGAATCATATCCTCCTTGCGGAACTAAGATAACTTACCTGAAAACCTCTGCCTTATGTGGATTCTGAAGTTTCATTACCATGTTCAGAAGGGCCCACCACTGGATCCTATACTGAGTCAGATGAATCCAGTCCATATTGTGAAACCCTTTTCCTTCAATACCCAATTTAATATTATCTTGCCATATATGTCTAGGATTGTGGAACATGGTTGTTTCCTTTTGAAATCTCAAATCTAAACTTCGTGTGCACTTCTTACATCTATTGTGTATTGTTATATTCTTACGGATCTCATCCTTTGTTTGATCACCCTAAAGATGTTTGGTGAAGACTAAAAATTATGAAGCTGCTCATTATGTGACGCTCAGTCTATCTCTCCCCCTTCTCCCTCCCCCCCCCCCCCCCCCCACTCCCGGTGTCTATCAGGTCCACATATTCTTCTCAGCACTCTGTTTTGAAACGCTCCTGATCTGTTTGACAAAATCTTCAACTGTTTTCAAGTATTCCCAGTCATTTTTCTGTAATGTGAGTAGTCAAGTTTCAGGCCTGTGCAAAACAACAAGCAACATAAGATTTTAATCTTCACATTTTAAAATAAGGGACAGGAAAACAAATTACTTAGAAGTGAAAGATAGCTGGCAGTCCCTGAATTTTATCAGCTAATGTGTAAACATTTTACAAGCTGAAATCAATGAGAACTTGTTCACCAGCACTTCACAGTGCATGTCACTTGGTGTGAAAGTTTTGGTAGGGTTGTCATGGAGTCCTGAATGACGTGACTGCTGAAGAAACATTACACACTGAGTCCCAGTCTGTGATACTCTTGTGACACTGTGTGTTTCTCAATTAATGGACCTGGGGTCAACAAAATTTTGTAGGTTAAGATGGGCTGCTTATGCTAATTGTAAACCAAGTTGACAGATACAGCAGTCTCTCACCAACTGCAAATTTCAAGTATTTGCAGTTATCTTTTTATAGCTAGTTTTTCCAACAGTAATGTTTGGTTTTATGTACTGTCAGTTTTCAATTCGTGCGCACATGAAAAATATGAGTGGATTCCACCCCAAGAGATCCATATATGCTGACAGCAGGGCTGTAATGCTGTCTAACTTCAGTTTCCTTGTTTCTGGATTATCATTACCGCCTGTCGTTTTGTGATAGTTTTTGTATGTCTAGCCTTGTTGTAAACATGTTGTTACTATCTGTGTCTGCTTGTTTGAACTCTACAGTCCCTGTCTATACTGGGGAAAGCATCTTGGTACAGTATGGCTTCAGATCTACCTAAAATTAAATATTGAAACAGAGCTCCTTTACTCAGTACTGTTAAGTGAACTACTCTAGGTACCATGTGTCCTTTTTGGACAGCAGAACAGAGTGGTACATGCACACAGCATCCTGGTAACCGGTACATCTCTCTCCATAACTCCTTGAGTAACAGTTGTACTTCGTGGGGACTGCAGTATGTATATTTTACGTGTAGTGAAGGAAATTGCAGTTTAGGCTTCAATGAGTGTTCACAGTGGCTGTAATTTTCCTGATCCACAATTTGACAAGGCCGTGTCAGCTGCAATACAAAAGTCTGCACCCTTCCAGACTGAAAAAGGAGCAGTGTCAAAACTGAAGGTCAAAACAGTAACACAGGAATTGGCCATTTTGAGTTTTTCGCCCACAAGAAAACATGAAGTATTATTTCAAGTTATGGAAGCTCTACAGGAGCAAATTTTAAATTCTTAAGTGAATTTTACATCATGACAGTCCATCTTCCCACACATCTTTTTCTGCAAGTGCCAAGCAGCTGGTGTAGCAATAATATTCTACACGTGTCTTTGTTGTGAAGACAGTGTTGTAGTAGCATTATATTGAAGATACTGAGTGCGTTGTGATGGTAGTACTGAAAATGTTTTTGGATAATGATTGTGAGCAGTGTTTCCAGCTATGGCAAACTCTGGTGCCTGTAAAGTGAAGAGACGGTATGTTGAAGGTGACTGCTTGAACTTACCATTAGTGACAGATTAAAGCTTTAACCTTTAAGTGACTGGGTTGATATTTTTGTACATTGTTCACAAAAAAATTAGTCTTATTTGAACAGAAAAAGATATAATTGTGAAATGAATGGCATATTGTGAAAACTGAAACAGAGATTAAGCAGCATGTCTTAAAAGTGCAGTTACCTAAATATAGAAAGTTAATTTCTAGGGGTGTTTTTTACGTAAATTTGTGTATGGAAACATAGGTTGTTTAAGGTTTAACAGAATCAGTCTGGTTGCTTTAGTATCAGACCTTGAAGTTGCCACTTATCAAATTCCTACACACGTGTAATTTAATGGTCTTAATACATTCACTGTGAACTGTTTGCTTTATATGACTGGACAGTACTGAAGTTAAAAAGAAATTTTTTTATGGTGCACCAATATTTTGTTATTCTACCAGGTTTACGGATTAATGGGCATTCAAAACATAGATCTGGACACGGTTATGAATCAAGTTCAATGCTTAGTTCTGACCTGGAGACGACAAGTTTTCTGGAATCTGAAGATGATGCTTCGAGCAGAATTACCACCACTACTGGCAGAGCCACAAATCTGTCTGTTGACAGACAAACTCTAGGAACAGGTATGCTATTTATAACAAACAGTACATGAAGAAGCATTGTGAAAACACTAGTGATTTCCTAAAGTGTGTTTTTTCCTCCACCGTGTCGTATATGGTTCTGACAAGTCCTTAAAAATTTCCATTGGATTCTGTCACTCCACATTTTCAGATTTTAAAACTCCATTTTCTTCCTTGCCACAAGTGCATCCTTGACTTCCTTTTGGTCCTGTAACATCTTACACATTTCAGATTTTTCTTTCTTTATCTCGTATTCCACACTCTGATACTACGTTAAGTGTCAGTGGCTTGCTTTGGGTTCTTTCTCCCCCACCTTGGTCCTTATATCTGCTTGAACCCAGGGATGGTTATTATTTGGGAAAGCTGAGGTGGTAGCATGACTGTGTTATGGGCTGGTTGACTGAGGATTTATGGTTTGTTTTATGGGCAAGAAAATTTTTTTGCTCCACTTCCTCGTTCCCAGACCATACCTGGAGCCCACCCAGCCTCCTACTGTGGTCACCAGGGGTCTTTACCTGTGGCTAGGGCATGAGGCTGACCATGCACCACTGTCTGCCCCTGAGGTTAACAATAAGTGGAGCTGTACTTGGAGTCTACAATATGCCTTCATAGCATGCACAGAGACAACTTTATTTCATGTATTCTCCTTACATTTTCTTACAAGAGGAAAACAGGCAAACTCTGAATGGAAATACGTAAATGTGAAAGCAGTCTGATGTTTCTTTTTTTGATTATAATTGTTTGTTGAGACCTTTTTAATTGTGATATGATTAACTGAAGAAGCACCTGATTAAGAATGCTATATTAAGTTCACTTTCCATGATTTTTTTTTATTAAGAGTCTTTTAAGATTCATGGCTACTTATCTAGAAAGATTTTTACTGTATATCCCATATTCTGAGATGATGGAAGGAAAATTCAGTGTTGTGATAGTGTTAATTGTTTTGTCTTTAGCAGATCACAGCAGTGTGTCACGGTTGCACCTGTCTGGCCGTCGTCGCCCACAGCGCCGCCGCCGACATCGTGTTCCACCTGCTATATCTCGCACATCTTCATTCTCTTCCATCACAGACTCAACCATGTCTCTCAACATCATCACTGTTACGCTGAACATGGATACTGTTAATTTTCTTGGCATTAGCATAGTTGGGCAAAGCAACAAGGGTGGTGATGGTGGGATCTATGTTGGGTCCATCATGAAAGGGTAAATAACTGCTATTTAGTTTTGTGGAAAATACTGTTAGCCTTTCCAAGCCCATTGGTAACTGTGTGCCATGTGCTGTGACATTAAAAAAGCTGTTTGTTTTTGCCACAGCTTCCTGTGGTTCTCACAGTAAACACTGATTATTTGCCCAAACAGCATTAACTGGGTGGTTTTTATGTTGGACATGAACTGTGTTCTCTGGGAGTTATAAACCAAAGTTTTATGTGTAAGTCAGATGAACATCAGTCTTAAAAGAGTTAATAATGTTCAAATTTTGTGCATTTTGTAGGCTGTGTTTTGCAAGTATGATTTGCCATAATGCATGAACTGTATGTTTATTTCAGAAGGTCTTAGTTATGTAAATGTGGTTCAGGGATTCACAAAAGTGGATGAACAGCATACATATCTGACATTAACTGAGGTGCATAAGTTGAAAATCCTGATCCCAACTGTCTGTGATATAAAAGTATGCAGTTTTCCTCACATTGAGTTAATTTCATTGTTATATGTTTCCGGTGAAAATACGCTTGTGAATGTATTTTGCAGCAGTGCTTAAACAGGGGCAGGATGAATGAATTAGTCAGCTGGGGTGCAGTATGCAGTTGGGTGCAAAATGATTTACAGTTTCCATTACGTCCCTTTTTATGGTGTGATGTTGATCAGTGAAGTACAGAATGTTTTTGTAAGACACCTCATGACAGTTTATGAATAATAAAGAATTCATGTCACCACTGGTCATATTGTGTATGATATAGATTACCTTATTAGTGTGTTTAATTTTTTTGTTACTGCCCTGTTTTTTAATATTGAATATTTTCTAAATAAGAACTCAGTTTTGGATGTACAATTACATTATTACTCCTTCCTCGAGGGTGGAGTCTGTTACTGAAATTTTAACAACAGTGTAGCATCCATCCAGAAATGAGCAGTAAAAGTAACATTAGATCAGCTGTACTTTCCTCTGGTATAAGTGAACTGAGTGGGACATGTAATTCTTGTCCGAGATATGTGACCAACTCCAGCACAATTGTGTTGGTGTTGGTCACATATCTCAATATTCAATAACCAACATGGAATGGGAAATCTTAAAAGCGTAATTCTTGTTTAACATTACGTAGTCAGAAGATGACTTCATACTATTTTTTCATTATGTATCTTTATTCTTTCGTCCGACTTGGTTTATTGAACTTTTGCTTGGTATGTATCAAATAAAATATTTTTTACTTTGCAGAGGAGCAGTAGCTCTTGATGGACGCATTGAACCAGGTGATATGATACTACAGGTGAATGACATCAATTTTGAGAACATGTCCAATGATGAAGCAGTCAGAGTCTTGAGGGAAGTTGTACAAAAACCAGGGTAAGTCATGTCGTTACAGAAAGCCTCTTGACTTGTATTTCGGAACTACGTACCAGCACGTTATCTTACTGTTAGGAAATATTCGTTTTTTTGAGGTGTGGTGATAGAGACGTGGCCAGGATAAAAGATATAATTATTATTAGATTGATTGTGACAACTTAAATAATTTACACCATGTGTTGGTGATGGAGGCAGTAGGTTCTTCCGAAACACCTACCAGGCTACATGGCATAAGGCCAAGAATCCATGATTTTACTGATGACCCTGAGTGGGGTTCTGCAACCTTTCTGAGCCGTGATCCAGGTTAGGCCAGTGGCTTTTTCTTACAACTCCAGGAGTCAGAAAGAAAGATGAGTAAAAAAAACAAGGATTGATGTAGTGAATGTGACATTTTGGTGATTTAATGAATGTAGATAAACATATATGTTGTAAAATCATCATGGAGATTATTGTTTCATGACGTACACAGAATAGCTTTGTGGGCTGAGAAACGCTGGCCTAGTGACTTCTCAAGTTGCTCAGCTATATAGCTGGACAGTGAACCAACACAGTGAGTTGATAGGTTGCATTGTTTGGCCATGGGATTTTGGACTTTGGACAGTGTAGTGCATAATTAGAATGGCAATGTTTTTATGCTCAATTTTTGTAGTATGAAATGCTGTAGCTAGTTGTCTAAATACAAACATTGCAGTACAGTAAAGGTTGGACTCAGTGACCCAAGTTTTATGGAAACAGGTTCGTAATGCTTCCTGCATAACTCTGACGGCTGGAATGCCCCTTTATGGCAGCAGACTCTAGTGTACTTTGCGTAATTGTGAGCTCTACTGCAAAAGAGATAAGTGGAATAAATGCATGGTAATAGATGTCATTAGACATTCTTAGCAGTATAGTGCATGAAGATTTTAGCAGCAACAGTCTTATGACTTCACTACCTTGTAATTCTTTCTCTGCAAGGAGCTGTCACTCGATCAGCCTTATAACCAGAGATGTGGGACATGTATACAACAACTTTGGCGTCTCAGGTTTTAAGTTTATGTGAACCTGTTGTTCTAATGATTGCTAACCTCTGCCATAAAATTAATTTGAGCCTTTGGTTCTGATGAATGCTAACCTTTGCCACAAAATTAATTTTTCAGGCCTATCAAACTAGTTGTTGCAAAATGCTGGGATCCCAATCCTAAAGGTTACTTCACAATTCCTCGAACTGAACCTGTAAGGCCGATTGACCCAGGAGCTTGGGTAGCACATACAGCTGCTATTAGAGGTAACGTACTCTTATGCTGTTATGTGATATGTAATTGGTACAGAAATTTTACTGTGTAAGTTAAATGCATGAAAAATGGCTTTCAGGAGAATCGTTTCCTGTTCGGCCTCCATCAGTTACAACTCTTACCTCTACCAGCTCCTCCATAACGTCAAGTGTGCCTGAGACAGAACGTAAGTAAGACATTTCTTCAATATAATTCAACAAAATATTTGTCTTACATTGTTATAAATACTTTATGACAACATGAGCTATGTTTCAATGATCTGTGATATATTCTGGCACCCCATTTCCATTTCAGTTTTGGTATATTGTAAACAGGGTTGAATACAGCTACTGAACTAATTGCCATTACTTTCCACGTTACAAATTTTTAATTGGTTCCATGGGTAAAACATTTCTCCCCAAACATACGAAGTTCACTTTAATAGGACAGAACAGGACCTAAATATGGAACAAGACAGGCAATGTACATATGACATAACATTGTGGTGTGTTCATGTAACTGTTGTTGCAATGGAAAGTCAATAATCTTGTGTTCATTTCCCAGTAACCTTGAGGTGACCAGTGAAATTAATTACACTAACCACAGTCAATCTATATTCTCATAGGAATTATACTTAATATCTCTGTTAACTCACAGTTTCAATTAGCAGACAACAGAATTATGTAAATTATGTGCACCAGTTTTTAAGAGAAATTATATTCCAACTAATTTGCACTCTCTTCATGCAGTACATATAAACGCTGTATTCAAACAAAATGTTCGTCTGCTCATGGCCTTCTTTAGACATACGGTTTGGCTAAACAGATTATAATGACAGGTAAGTCATATGGTTTCTCAGTTTTTGCGTTGCCATAAAACATTTAACAAGATCAGACAGAATTAATCATTATGAAGCAAGAAATATTAAGTTACATGGTGTGCAAATCACGTATTTTCTGCACTGTACTAGAGTTGTCTGTGGCCTGTCTGGCTGTACCATATTTTTGCACATTATCTCATAAATGGCACAATATTCAGAAAAAATTTTCTGGCCATAAAATGTGTGTTTTGATTTTCTCTACAACTTCGAAACATTTGTCGTTCTAAAAAGAATTCACTGAGACATTATAAATTTTCATAGGTCTTCATGTAAAGTATCTGTTATTTTTGTAAGATTTTAATGACACTTGAATTTTCTTGACAGATTTTTGAAAAATTCTCAAATATTAAGTTTCATGAAAATCCATCCGGTGGGAGTCAAGGTGTTCTGTGCAGAGAGGTGGAGAGACAGACAGACAGATATGACAAAACTAATAGTCACTTTTCAAAGTCCGGTGAATGCACCTAAAATAACGTTACTGATCATTACTATGTTCAAATAACATATTTAGACATTAACCTATGCATAAACAATATTTACATCATTAAAGTATGGAGAATGCATAAAAAGTAGGTACCATCCTATTATGCATATGGTACAGAAAAATGTTCAAAGATTTGAACAGTGCAAAATTATCGACGCTGAGAAGTTCGGATGTCACAACAAAGTTAGTAGAAAAGTGAGAGACTTCGCAAGATTCTGCTTCTGCACAGACTACAAAAATGCCTGCTGCTCTGTGTGTTCAGTATGATTTGGGAACCAATGATAGCCAAGAAAAGGTGCTGGGAAAAGTGATTGGTTTGTGAGAGGAAGG
The DNA here is from genome assembly GCA_013340265.1 of Coptotermes formosanus. Classification (NCBI taxonomy): domain Eukaryota; kingdom Metazoa; phylum Arthropoda; class Insecta; order Blattodea; family Rhinotermitidae; genus Coptotermes; species Coptotermes formosanus. The sequence goes on from BLKM01001775.1 coordinate 1,458,919, forward strand.
TGCTCGCACAGGAAAAAATTGGCTCACGTTTTGTGGGAAAAATTGTTAATTTATGCATCTCATATTAGAAAAACTCATAAACCACCTGCTCATGTATCAGGGGATTACTATGGATTTTGTGAAAAGACACTTGGCTTGTGGCACTGTGAGTGTGAGATAACAGGTTCTGTTTGCCATTGTAGGCCTGTGCCCAGCAAATGTGGGTGTGTTGCTGTGGAAGCCACTGATTTTTTTCTGTATACACACAGGTTAAAACTGAATTCATCAAACCTAATGTTGTGGTTGGAAAAACTGGATAAAAATGGAAGATTGTTTGCTAAGGGATTGTTGATTTCTTGATTCCATGTCTGTTTGTAATTATCTGTACACTGTGCAAAGTCTGAAGTGTCCAGTTTGCAGAGTATGTTTGCAGGATAGAACATGTCTAATTCTTTTGCATACTTCAGTCTTAATGCAGTTATGATTTCATGATTTCTGCAGGAAGTTTTTTATGTAATATAGGAACGTGCTTGATTTTTTTTTATCTTTTTGTGACATATACATTAAGAACAGATGTCAATGCAATGAAGAAGTGTAACAGTGATAAGAATGGAAGGATGTAGTCAGGGAGTCACATGTCTAAAGTCAAATGCAGAAGATGCAGAAATGTAAGTTCCGAAGAAAATTATGACTGCTATTTAACGTTAAAGTAAGTTTTCCAGTCAACACGTCATTAAAAGAATTCACTGTAGGAATGATTTACTCTGTCACTTGTCTGATTGTATTTTGTATCTTTGTATTACTTAACTCTGATTTATTGCGTTCTATGCATATTATAGGACCGTTTGAAGAGATTCAACTGACTGTGAATACAGATATGCCAACCATAGTTCGGGCCATGGCTCGACCTGACTCAGGACTTGAGATTCGAGATAGAATGTGGCTCAAAATAACTATACCAAATGCTTTCATTGGTATGTAACAACACCTCGTTTAACCTAATGCTTGTAAGGCTGTGTATCTAACTGTCTGTATCATGAAAACACCATATATTTAACATTTTAATGAGCAGGATTTTGTAGCAATTTTTTGCAATAATATACACTTGTTAGTGACTGTCTTGTAGTTACAAGGACTCCTGTTACTTCCTTGACATTGTGACAAAATTGCAGTCTTATGTAATAATAAATTCTACTCACATTTTAAATCAAGTATTGGGCCCAGGGAAATACTTTTGACAGTTGTGTGACAGTGTTTAAGGCTATTTATTTGGACTTGTACCTCTCACTTTTCAATGCAGAAATTCTTATAGGATAGGTTGTTACTTTGTTGGCCCTCTTGGTTTTGCTCAGGTTATGAGAGTAAGCCTAGGAAGGGTCCACCAAAGGAGGAATTTCTCCATTGTATGTGTTATGCTGGTGTAACTCAGTTGTCTCAACTTTTCTGATAATGGAGTGCGCTGTATAAAGGTGGAGTTGGTCTGCTGAGCTGGATCACATCTCTTACAGGATTGAAAGAGAGCAGTTCTACACCATGATTAGTACAAAATTATTTCCAAAGAAAATTTGCCTTCCTGCGGTCAAATTGGTGTGGCTTATGTTCTGTATTGGTGTTTGGAAACAGAGGTTTTATTTCAGTTTTTAAATATCTGCTTGTATTTTATGCAGGATGTGATGTTGTAGACTGGTTGCATGCTCATGTAGAAGGTTTCCTTGATCGCCGAGATGCTCGCAAGTACGCTTCACAGATGCTGAAAGCTGGCTACATTCGACATACTGTCAATAAGATTACATTCTCAGAGCAGTGTTACTATGTGTTTGGAGATCTCTGTGCTGGTGAGTATGTGTGTTCTCAGTATTGAGCTCAAGCTTCTGTTTTACTGAAGTTTCTCTTCTGTTATAGTGCAGTGCATGGTTTTTGGCCAGTGGAATTTTCAAATGGTAGGGTAGGAGCCAGCCAATAATGCAGCCACAGCACCACGTTTGGTGTGGTCCTTCTCTCGGGCTCTGTAAGTACGGTTGACCTTGTCACACTGAAGTTCCAAGCAAATAAACGCCAACTCTTTGCCACTTCATCGCACCAAGTAGGCCTGTCTTCCATCTCTGCTAACTCGTCCACCCGCCAAAAACCATGCCGTGCAGTATAACAGAGATCATTTTAAAACTGGAGGATAAGATTCAGAATGACTTTGTAACATAAAAGAATGTTATGTTTATTAACATCTCTTTGAATCGGAGTGTGAGATAAGAGGTGGCATTTAGTGGAGTCAGGAAGTCAGGACTTACAGAAATACAATGAACTTTTAAGTCAGCAGGTGGTAGCAGACTTAGTGTTACAGGTTGTTGGCTGAACACAGTACATGTATTATGTTTTGTGTTGCTGTAGGTCTATATTTTGTTGTGGATTTATTTCTTTCTCCACTGGTGAAGTTATGAAGACAGTTTTGGTCTGCGCTGACTTATGGGTGCTGCGCAAGTTCTGTGGCTAAACAAAGCCATGTATTGTGCTTCTGCCAGTCAGACTGCAAAATTATCCTCTGTTGGGTGTTGTATTGTGAAGGTCTACCAGTAACAAAGCTGCTGACATTGCAGCTAGCGTTGCAGCTGTAAATGGATATCCGACTCCTTGTCTTGTTCTCAGAGATGATTTTTCATGTACACCTTCATTGCAGTATTTTCTTGTATTGACAAGTGCAGAGGAACTTTTACTAGTCTGTACAGTGTGTTAGGAGGTTTAACTTAAATGTAATAATTGGTGTGAATGTAATCATTTTGGACAAAAGTGATTACAGCATATTATTGGGCCGAACTTCATTCCTGTTTGGAGGCTTCGTTCCCGCCTTATGACCACTTAGAGTTTCTTAATATACATAGTGTTGTAACTTCTGTAAGTAGCAACTTCATAGTGTTCGTTTTCACATGGAATTAAGTTCAGGGGTATGTTGCAGCCATATTAGGTACTGTGTCTATGTCTGTATGAACTGCAGATACTTTCTTTAGGAGTGTGTGGCTACAAATTGTGAACACTCAACTCTGGCAGCGGAGGCACCTCACTGTAAGTGTTCAGCTTTAGAAGCTTAAACGATGTGATGATTCTGTTAGTTATAAACAGTGACAGTCATACTATACAAATTGTTAGTTACAGTTGCTGATCTTGTACTTTCGAATTGTTTCTTACTTTATTGTTGGTAATTGGCTCATTGTGCCTGCCTCCCACAATGCTTTTTCAGATTTCTTGCAGTGCTTTTAACTTCCGTTAAATTCGTGTATTCAGTCCATATAAAGCAGGATGAATCATGGCAGGTGCTTTTTAAACGTTTATTACATGATGTTTGAGGTTTTCACAGCGATGTTGCTGAAGAGCCACATCGTATGGGATGACACCATGTCGTTGGCTGAGTGGTTCCAGATGTTTTGATGGATTGTAGGGCACTGTGATCTTTCAGAACACTGGGAACTACTCAATCAGCAACGCAGCATTATGTCGTAAAATAACTGAAACATTGCTGTTATTATGCTGCGTGTCTGAGTAAGTTAATTTAGTATCTTACATCTGCTGATCTCAGTGGCCACGCGGTCTAAGGAATGGGTCTGTGGCCATTCCCTTGCTGGGATTGTGATTTCACATCCCACTGGGGTCATGTTGTATGTTGTTAGGTAGAGGTCTCTGCATTGGGCTAATCACTTGTCCAGAGGAGTCCTACTGAGTGTGGTGCACCTAACTGAGTGTGACCTGAAACCTCAATAATGAGGAGGCACTGGCCCACTAGTGGCTGTTGGGCGATTGGGAAAAAAAGTATCTTATGTCTATTTGTATCTATAAAAGCAGCATATTAACCCATGGACAAGAATATTTTCGGGGAAATCCATTACCATTTACAGGGGAACCTCAGTTTAAAATCTTCAACTTCAGGTTTTTTCCTCATTTAAAATTCAGCTTCAGTGATCCCAAATCAGTTTGTATCAGTGTTACATTTCCTCTGTTTGAGATTTTTATTCTCTGTCCCACTTTCAGTTTCTGGATCCACTGCTTCTTACAAGAAGTCTGAAGTGGGGATTTCACTGCACATTGTTTCAGTTTGTGGTACCTATTGCAGGAATATAACCTGACATAGTAAAATTTTAGTACTACAGCAGCATATGAAATGTCTTTCCAGTCATTAACCTATTCTTTGACTAGGCTGTGGGTGACTTTGTTATGAGTATTGCATTACATAAGCAGTGAAGTCAAGTTCCCTTCCTGTGACTTTGGGGCACCACTAAACAATACATTATCAGATTTTTATAATGCTGTAAACATGCTTCATAATTTAACCCGTATAGTGCCATGTGGCTAGTCTGTTGGCCACCAGTACTCCTGCATGTTATGCTCTGAGCGATCTGTTGGCCACTGCTTTGAGTGCAATAAGCTTTCTTCTCATCCATTTGAATGGCATGACTCTTTGACTCCCTACATATCTCAAAATTTCACTGTTTTGACAGGTTGTTGATTTTGAGCATAACCTACCCATACAACCTGACACTAAGAGGGATAACCATCACATGCAGTATCAACTAATTTGTTGAGACATCTCAGAATGAATAATTTGTTGTTCTCTTTTAGCTCTATGGTAACATTCAGGAAACATAAAAAGCTGCAAAGCAAGAACAGGAAGGTTGTGTTGTTATGTGCTAGCTATTGTAGTCATTTATAAGCATTCGTAAAGAATAGCCTTGTAATTGTTAATAGCCCTTCATATTTCATGTGATTAATAATTATATTAATAGGTCTTGGGGAAATGTGCTTGTTAGCTGTTATGTAAGACAGGATGTATTTCTGCAGCAATGTCAAATTTGAAACTTCATGATGACTGCACATCGCTGGATAGAGACACTGTTGGACCTCTTCCAGCACCAAACACAATGCCCTCACCTTGGGGAGGTACACACATGCCATATTCAGGCACTTATCTACCTCACACAGGTGCGGGGTATGCACCAATGCCGTTCAACTACACAAATGAACCCTCAGTATATGGATATGCACGTGAAGAAAGTGTTCATAGTGGTTCAGGTAAGTTTGGTGGGTGTTGTGAAACAATAATATTTTAAACCTGCAGAAGTGCCAGTTCTTTTCCCTGACTTTTCTTCAAAACAATTGTACCAAAATAGTTAACTTGTGTATTTATTATGACAGTCTTATTAGTGCTTTGGATCTATAATTAAGTGTATTGTGTACTCTGCGAAAGACCTGGGATTTAAATGGCCACCTATTTTCATGTTTTTGGTCAGTGACTTTAGTAGATCATCAGCTTTCTAAGCATCATACTGCGTGTTGACTGTAACTGTCTTTTGGCAGCAGAGGGTTAGTATGTATTCCCGCTGAATAAAAGAAAAGTACAAGTGTCTTCTTACCCTACTTTTTTCTGAAATTAAAATGTATTAAATTGAGAAGTTGCATCTGTTTTCTGTGGTTAATACCTCACTACTTGTCAGACGTCTCAAGTGGGACATGAAATTTAGCGCACTGTAAACAACGTTGAATTATTACTACTGGTCATCCACTTCAGATTATATGAATGAAAATGTGTCTGCACACATATTTTATAATACACAGTATTCTTATTTTTCATTAAATTCATGTTCCAAAAAACTGAAACATGCTATGTGACATTGTGCTACAGTATTTACCTGAATACAAGATCCCACCTCCCTCCCTCATAGTGGTCAGTGTTCAGCAAAATACCTGAACAGAACATGTTTCACTTTATGCACGATCATAAGGCAATGCTGCACCTCCCACCCCTTTTTCTCAGATTATGAGTTAGGGAAAAAGTCCTCTTATGGTGTTTACTGCGTTTGTGCCACATGATTGTACTAAAATATTGTCAAGTGAGGAACAGTGGTGGACATAAATTGCTTTGTGCTCTCTAAAACTTTGTATGGTCACCTACTAACCAAATTAAGGGTGGACAAATGGTAAACCAAAATTAGTTTATGTTATAAACATTAGAATTATTTTGTCCCATACTTGATGCAGTTTACTGCAGTATGTAGCAAATATAATGCAGCACCAGTCTGTGGCCAGATGAGGAACTGGAACTTGATTTTTATATATATGTGTGTATAATATTAAGTAATCCTTGCGCCATTCTAGTTCAGGCTGTACTGTTTAATTGTTTTTGTCTTTAGTGAGTGTAATGAATGACACTTGGCATCCAAAAGGTAGTACAGAAATCTGTCAATAATGGAACCAGTGGACCAAGTACCCCCCCCCCCCCCCCCTGCAGAAAGGTTCCATTAATACAGGTACTATATGGATGGATTGCTGGGACTGCAGATTATCTGGACTGTAAAATTTTTCTGCTAGAGACTGGTTTCCTTTATGCCCAGGCTCTGTTTAAGACAGGTTTCGCTGTATTAACATCCTTGTCAAAATGTTATTTTGGTAGTTATTATTGTAATTAATCTGCAGGTGGAGAGTAATGGTATTTTATTTTAATTTGATTGCCTATTTAATATAAAATGCCATGTCTTCAGGAACATTCTCACAGCTTGAGATTGACCTGTTGGACGACACTGATTGTGTGTTCACTGCTAAAGCATTATTTTCAGTATGTGTAACACAATGTGTGAAACATGTTTTCATTCAAATGGACAAAATACCTTGTATGTGAAGCAGTGTTGCAATGTATGTCTGGGAGTACATAGCATCAAATGAGAAACAATTTCTACTGACAACTGAGTTAAATCACAGTTGAGGTAAGAAAATATGCAATTCCAGAAACAGTTTCCAGTTTCCAATAATTGTTTTATCTTATATTCTTATGGTGTAATGGAATAAACTTATTCCTCATCAACAGCACTGTTATTGTCAGGAACACCAAAATCCACTCTCAGCACCGTACCATCTCTGTTGTGTCCCACATTTTGCTGTTAACTAAAGGTTATTTGCAAAGGCACACATTTTCAAATATATCTCATAATACACTAAGTGCAAGGAATGTAAAAACCACTGAATGGGTTGATTTAGCAGTAATGCTGTAGGCTGGTATTCTGAAAGTGCCTGGTTTATATCTCATTCAGCAGGAACACCAGTGATATTGGTGAGGTTCTTCATGGTCTTCCTCAGCCCTCCAGAAAGATGCTATGATAGTACTATGTTTCACATCAAAGTCATTTTCCAATTTGTCATTCACTGTCGTATCTTGTTGTGTAGCTTTTTATGCTGAAAATGTTATCAATTAACCTACCACAGAAAAATAGGTATCACTAAGAATTTTTGCTTTGTTTCCAGTTAACAGAATCCTGCCTTACAAATACAGTTTTTCATTACCAAGCTCTAAGTGTAGGATGATCATGTTCGCATACTATTAGTAAATGATTTATAAATACCCTTTTTTTTGTTTTCATTGTTATGGCATTCCTGGTGTTTATTGTGCTCTAGATATTATCTGGCATTGAAACTCATGTGTTCAATTTTTGTATCAGGTGGCTCCAGTAATGGTTCAGAACCTGTGTGCAAAGAAGCTGGTGCAGACATGATGAAGTCAGGTAGTTCGGCCAGCGAGAGTGAGCCAGGGGGTGGTGGTGGTGGCGGCGGTGGTGGTGGCAACAGCGGTGTAGTGACAGCTGTAAAACCATCTGGTGGGCGACGGTCAGGTGGATCTAGGTCACGTTCTAGTGGTTCAGAACAGTCTGTAGCTACAACTTCTACAGCAGGTCCACAGTCGCAGCACCCTCTCCAGCAGACACAGGATCTATCCGGTAGTAGGCAATCTTTCCGCATTGCCATGGGCAATCCTTGTGAATTTTTTGTTGATGTCATGTAGAGTATTTTTGTTCAGTAATCGGGTCCATAAGAACCAGATTTTACTATGCTCATGTCTTTGTGCTGGAACAAGCCAGGCTCTGATGGAATTGATTCCGTACCATTCATACAAATAGTTGTGCCAAACATGTCCACATTTATTTGTTGGTGTCATTATCCAACATACAACTTCCAGGAACATGTGTTGAAGTGTTCTTGACTAGCATAATACAATACCAAAATGCTGTCAGAGTCAGTAATATGAAAAAGTCATTATTTGAGATAACCAGTAAAATAAACACCAATCTAATGCATTAATTGATAACATCAAAGAGGAGGAATATTGCACATACAGAGATTTATTTGACTTATCACATTGCATAATTTTATGCATTTTTAAAGCATATAAATTTGACAGTGATGTAAATGGTGCATAACTACAAACATCCAGGAGAGAGTATGTGTTACATGTCTTTTTGGGCTTACAGCCCAAGGGTCACATGACAGTCTGGAAAAGATGTGGGTGACACATGCCACTGTACAATAATTTCTGTGCAGCTGATGTATTTACTGCCATCTAGTGGACCAATAATGCTGAGAATTTTTTTTCTAATTTCATGCTTATATACAGTGCTGGGTATAAGTTTAAAATATTGGATCCAGTGTAACCTGCTTATATATTACAATTTGGTCTTATGTTGGTCGTTACATAGAGTGATTATAAACCTGCTTAACAACTCCAAACTTTTGTACTTAGCTTTTATGAAAATTATGAACATGAAACTTGGGGTAATATGCGATATACATCGAAGTTCTTATAGCTGAGGATTCAGGTCTTGTGGGTTATGGTTTCACACTTAATGACATGGGAAGGAAAGTCTTGTTTTGCTGTAGTAGTTCTGTAAATTTTATGTAGATGAGTAGCGAGGTTGTATTAGAACGGTTGTTTGAACGGTAGTCTCAAAGCAGCTGGCCGCTAACATTTTGCATGTGATTACATTTCCAGTCGGTTGCTACTTTGTCATCAACATCAATTTCAGGAATACCACTCCAATGAACCTCTGCCATTTTCCCATACGAACTGTGATTCAGATGTTTTTTAAGGGCATTATCTTCCATCATTTTAACATGTTCACAGCTTTTACTGAAAATATGCAATATCATTCATCTGTGATTCATCTAATATTTTCATATCTTCATTAATCAGTGACTTACTTCTGCTGATGGTGGGTCAGTGGCTGTAGTCTGTGACTGTGTTCTCTAATGTGTATGAAGCACCACATCTTACCATGATCTTGTGATCATCCTTATGTGTTTTTGTAAGTTTTTTCTTATTGTGGTATGTGTTCTCAGGAATTTTATTTTCTTATACTTATGTTGTTGTAAAGGTCACATCTGATATCTTAAATGGTATGGTAACATTCATTGGCTTGATATATTATTTGATTTTTTATCTTAATATATGTTTAATTTCTTAGGAAACTATTGCTTGTGTTTTCCTTCTGAAAATTTTAAAATTTTGTAGTTGTTTGGTATTGTAATAGGCGTGTTTCATATTTCGATATTGCCACAATTGCTTGATCGTATTCAGACAGTCTGCTTCAGCTTTACAATATTAATGATGAATTTGTTTATGCCAGTCTTTAATGGCATTATTTGCGTAAATATTAAAAAGAATGGCTAAAGAAGAGCCTAATCTGCCCACAGCATTGGCTGAATTTGTCCCTGTTTCCTACTTACTTCTACAGACCTGGGAAATTTTTAACACCACAGTTTATATCTTGCTGAACAACTTCTTCAAAATGGTATTCCTGTATGGAACAGAGTGTTGAAGGAGAAGATGTGGCTTTTTTAAAATTAATCATGAAGGACTACTCTTTATCAGCCTCTGTATTTTTAACCTTCAGGCACCAGAATTAGGTGCCCAGTATACTCTATAAATGACCCAGGATTTAAATGGCCGGCATTTACTTTGCATGTTCTTGGTGATGACGTTAGTGGATGTAGAGAGTGTTCCAGTGCAGGTACAACATACACATTGTTCTATTAGAGTGAGTCAGGTCTTGTATGCTGATTTAACTTGTAGCTATCAGCTGAAGGTAGGCTGTCACCGGCCAGTAGTCACGAAATGTGAACATTATAAGATGTGCGATGTTCATGATGGTAATACAAATGCTCTGTAAACTGTGTCATAATTTTTATGGAATTGGTTTATCAAATGCCTTATGTGATCTACAGATATTATGAGAGTTTCAGAATTACACTTGGTTGAGTTCCTTTGTTGTTTAGTACTAAAGATCATAGTTCAGCACTCCTTTCTAAAATTATTTTTGGCATTGATAGAAGCATTTTTGCAATAATATGAATCTGTCTGCTCCATATACCACCTACCTAACTTATGATGTAGGAACGTCATATGTATGGATTTTGTACCTAGTCCCTCCCCGCCATTTTAGCAGTTCTGAATATTTTACAGATTTTCACTCTTGTGTGATAACATTGCAGCACATTATTCATTCACTAATGTTATAGTACAAGTGTATGTTTATTCAACTCTTCAGTCATGCCCAACAAGTTATATTACATAATGTTAACTTGGTGACTAGTTTCATCTGTGTAAATCAGCCATCATCAGGCCACTAACAAGACTAAAATGGAAAGCTCCGTATATTAGAGGAAGGAAATCTCCCCTTTTACGTTGAAGGATACGTAATACATGTGTGTAAAAACACTTAAGGTATTTTTTTTGGGAGACCTAAGTAAAAGTTAAACTCATGTGATCGTGGAGTAAATATATAGTGCTAGTAGCATTGCCCAAAGTTTTAATGGTAGTAGCACTGGAATTCACTATTGGACATGATATTGAACCTGTCTGGTTTATTTAGTGTGGAATGTAATTACTACAGGCATACAAAATTTTAAATATTTAAAGACTGTTAAGGGTTTTCACAGGTTAATTTGCCCTGAGTCTTACATTCCTTTAGGAATGGTTCTTGGGGTAACAAATATTTGCATGTGTACTGAAGTATATACTGCAGTGCTGTGTGAATTCACATACTTTTGCTTTGTGTTATACCCGGGGCAGTATTGATAATAAGACATTTTACTTCTCTTTTTTCTCTCTCTCTTATACACTCACTATTAATTTCACAGTCTTCACACAACATTTCTTTTGCATGGAGATGAATTAAACTTTAAATGCCCAGGTTAGCATTTAAATTTTAGTGCATGATTTGTGAAGAATATATTATTTGAACCGAAAAAAGATAACATTATGCAATGAACAGAATTTTGTGGAAAGTAACACAGATTATGCAGCATGTCTTAAAATGCAGTAAATTTCCTTTTTGCCTAAATATATAAAATAAATTTCCAGAGTTTTTTTTGTGTGTGCATACATATGTGAGCGTAGGTCATTTAAAGACAAACTGAAAAGTTTACTACTGTAATCTACTTATGTTTTTGTCAAGAGCTATGTTTTTCATATAACTGAGTACATGTTTTAGCACAAGTTGCATGCCGTTGTGAGACCACTGCATTAAATGGAGGTTGAAGTGTGTCTTATGTGTATCTGTGTAGTACCCATCAGAATGTAATGCTAGACGTAGTGGGCATGTAGTATTCTGTGTTTGAAATTATAATAGTCAGTGCTTTTAATTTTAAGTAATTATGATGAAAATACAGGATTGTGTAAAAAATCGTGTTTCTGTTGTTTAATGACAGTTATTAAACAACAAAACATGACTGTATATTCACTGTACGTGTACATAATATTACATTGAAATTATTTTCATATGATCTCAGCACACAGGATTGTATGCCCACTTTGCACCATATGTTGTATTCAGGTGGGTGTGTACAGTTGAGGCAATATACACACTTGTGTAACAAGACATACTTATGTTTTTCTCTTATGTAATGGTCTGATGGTAATAGACAAGTTGCACTGAAACATATATCCATGTATATCAAATAAAAAGAGTTGTTAACAGAAAATGAGTGTATTACTATAGTGATCAGGTATGCTGCAGTCTGCTGCAATTGAAATTATAAACTGTTCATGAAAGTAGTGTACATGCAGTGTAATACTTCACACCTTCATATAACTGACTGACTGACTGACTGACTGACTCCATTGAGCAGATTCCTTGAGAAGCTAACAGGTCCTCAGCTAGTCAAGAAATTCCCACATTTTATGGAACATGAAGGTTTGTTACCATATTCATAAGAGCACACCACCTGTCCCTATCCTGAGCCAGATCAATCCAGTGCATGTCCCCCATCTCACGTCTTGAAGAACCATTTTAGTATCCTCCCATCTATGCCTGGGTGTTCCAAGTGGTGTCCTTCCCTCAGGTCTCCCTGCGAAAATCCTGTCTGCACCTCTTCTCCCACCCATACTTGCTGCATGAACTGCCCATTTCATTCTTCCTGATTTGATCACCCAAATAATATTTGGTAAGGAGTACAGCTCATTCAGCTCTTCGTTATGTAGTCTTCTGCACTCCTGTGTTACCTCATTCGTCCTAGGCCCAAATGTCCTCCTCAGCACGTTATTCTTGAACACCCTCAGCCTATGTTCCTCCCTCAATGTGAGTGACAAGGTTTCACACCCATACAAAGCACCAGGCAAAATTATAGTTCTATATATCTTAATCTTTACATGTTTGCATAGCAAACTGGAAGACAAAACATTCAGCATCGAATGGTAGCAAGCATTCCCTGACTTCAATCTGCTCGTTAATTTCTTCATGAACAGAATTTTGATTTGTTAGGGTTGTTCCCAACTATTTGAACTGTTTCACTCTTTCAGAGGATTTATTGTCTGTCTTTATGTTGCGATTTTGTCCTGCATTCTGATCTGGAGACATGACCATGTACCTAGTTTTCTCAGCATTTATTTCTATAACAGTCTTCTGTACTAGCAACTACTGAAGCTTCTGTGTTTTCTTTATAGTATGTATGCTTCTGCCCAGGATATTAACATCATCAGCATAAACTAGAAGCTGATGTGTACCATTTAATTTCATTCCCTCCTGGTGTGCCCGAACGCTCCCAATGGCATATTCTAAAGCAAAGTTGAAGCAGTAAAGCATTGCCTTGTTTCCAACCATCCTTAGTAGGAAACCTGTCAGACAAATGTTTGCCTACCTGGACTGTGCAGTAGGTTTAATTTAGACACATTTTTATTAGCCTTACTGGTTTCATGTGGATACCAAACTCAATGAGAATATTAGACAAGACTTCCCTCATATCTGAATTTTAGGCTTTCTTGAAGTCTGTAAATAGCTGATGCACTGCCTCATTTTATTCCCATTTTTTCTCAAGTATTGGATGAATGCAGAATATATGACCAGTAGTTCACCTTGTACATCAAGATCGACACTGACGATCCCCAGTAATTTCCTCTGCACATGGAGTTAACCGTGACAGAAGGACGTTGGATAAAAGTTTGTATGTAGTTGACAAAAGTGATAATGTCTTGATAATTGCTTCAGTCTGTTTTATCATCCTTCTTATAAATAGGTACAGTGATTGACTCTTTCCACTGCACAGGCACTGCCTCCTTATTCCAAGTAGGATTAATAAGTTTATGGCTCTCAGAACAAATTGTCATACCTTCTGCGCTAATAATTTCTGCTAGAATTTATTCAATACCTGGTGATTTGTGTCTTTTTAACTTTTCAATAGCCATCTCAAACTCAAAGGCACAGGGCTCAGGCACTAGTTGCTCTGCTGTATGTACTTCAGTCTGCCTGACATCATTAACCTAGTGTACATTCAATACCTGAGAGAAATGATTCCTCCACCTGTCCAAAATGCTGTGGGAGCCCGTAACCAAATTGCCCTTCTCGTCCTTTAATATGTAAGTTCTATGTTGGTAACCCTTCGTAAAGTCATTAATACCCCTATACAAGTTTCTGATATCCCTGTTCTTACTTTTTGTTTCAAGTTCATTAGTTTCAGACTTCAGATATTCCCTCTTTTTGTTCGTGAAATGTCTGCTGTCATAACATCTTACATTGTTCAGATTATGTACATGACTTTCGTGTGTGTCCTGTAACCGCTGCCACCTTCACATAAACATGATATTAATATTTAAAATTTGGCATATCCTGATGCTTGAGTATTCTGTATTTCTTTAAGCATTCCCACCTCATAAGATTTCTTTTTGTGGCAGTTCAGCCAACTGTCAAGTACCCTGCAACAGGAAATGAATGGTAACAGTACTATCAGCTGCATGTCACAACTGAAGCTGGCATGTTTTTTTTTATGATTGAAAGTTCTTAGTTGGAGTTTGGTTAAATATTTCACAGTGAGATCTGTGTGTAATAAACACATTGCTGAATGTCGCTTATTCCCCTGGGTTTCTCGTATTTCATTTCCTTGTATTATGGCTGTTGACTTTGTAGTTACATTGTAGCGCAATGCTTCAGCGTCCTATGTGATTATATTAATTTGTGCTGCTTATGTAGTAGAGAACATTTCACAAAATAAAATGTGAGGGAGATGGGTTTAGTGGTGCCCAGAACTTACTTTGCTTTGATTTTGTTAAATGAACACAGAGATGTGTGCTGGGGGAACCTACTTCTTTTTATGAAAGGGCTGATCTAATACATTATAACTACAGACTGAAGTGGATGTTGGAATGGAAGATTTAAAATTTTCATTTATGTGACATTCATTTTATCAATATTTGGCTGTAGTTAACGTGAAAAACAGTTCATTTTAATAACATTTAATTTGTTCTCAGTAGTTTCAGTGTTTACACAGGTCTGAAAACATGCATTACTTCTGACTTAGTATGTATAAACAGGTTCTACTGGACTAACCACAACTGTACAATATGAATGTAAGAGCAGTTAAAATTGATGTTGTATGTTATTTCTTTAATTTGCAGATTTCTGTATTGTTTAATTTACCACGGTTTTTGCTTTGCTTGTAAGTTGTGTACTGCCTGCTTCAGCCACATGAATGAAACCAGTGGACAGTTATTTCCTGTCATGTGACTGTGATTACTTGATGCTAGATGTAGTTGTGTATTTTGATTCATTGGCAATATTTGATAATTGTGTTATTTAATTTTTCTTGTGTATCTTTATTGTTTGATTGGTCTGCTTGGGTACGTATTGTCTCATATTGAGATTTCTTGGCCTTCAGACTAGCCAGTGTGATTTTGAGTAATAAACACACAGAATATGTGTGGATCAAATTTGGGGATTGCTTGTCCTATGTAATTTACACGTGTCAATATAGGGAAGTATTTGTGCTTGGATGTCTTTAGATTTTGTCTTGTACAAGATGAACACTGCTGCATGTGACTAGAGACTGAAGTGCATTATTTATTGTCTTTATATCATTTGTCATTGGTACATAATGCTAGTCAACAGTTTCAGCTTTTTTATGACATGGATGAAATTAGCTGTATTTGCTAAATCATTTGTGCTGACAACAAAAATGACAAGCGAAATATTGTAGCACATACAGATTTTATATAATAGTGATCTGCCTTGAAATTCATCCAGATTGATTACAGTAGATCTTATGTTGAAGGAGTAAAGGGTTTGAGGGCACAAAGTATATATTTCGTGCTTGAAAAATGGTGAGAACAATGTAAATGTGCAGAAATAATATTAATTATGCAGTGCATATAACATAATTACAATATTATAATTAATTTTTTGTTCATGTTTTGCCCTCATTCAAGTACTGTCTGACAAATAACTGCTTAAAAAATGCTAAGTTCTATTATCTTGCAGTTACTTCTTTTATGGAAAGTTTCATCTTCCCTACAGAACAACCAGCAGTAAACCCCCATAACTGGATCCCATTTTCCTTGATAGTTTTGCTCCATGTTGGCTGTATCGTGATGAAAGCATGTACCTTTTTCATCACTAACAGCTCCTGTGTTCTCAGGAAAGAAGCCGAGGTGTGAAGCAAAGCGAATCCTGCGTTCTGTAAGACCTGGAAAAATTTTCCTGCCTGCTTGTGAATATGGGTATTCTTGTTTCTTTAGCTGACAAGTTCCACTGTAGCAGTGTTGATGTAGAAGTTCTGCTGGATGTTTGGAAAATTCAAGTCATGAACTAGATAATTTAGCTCACTTTGTTGGATCAGATGTGGTTCTTGATCACCCTGGGGAATGGAGCTGGGATCAGAGGATGTAGATGGTCCTTGCTGTTCTTGATGGAAGGTGAACTTCCAGTTGGAAGGTAACACCACTTGTACTGAGCACTCTCTCAAGGCCATGACTAGGGTAGGTGTGTTCAGTGTAAGGTATTTCATGCTGGGGAAATGAGTTAGCTAGTTACCAGAAACTCTCATTGCTCATACCACAAGTGAGAGGGTGCAGGTTTAATGACAGGGAAGTATCAATTTTTTACAATTTAAGGACATTTTATAAAAAGAGCTATCCATTTTAAAAAATGACTTGATGGGGGCTTCGTAATTATGAGGTTGAAGTACCCTTGCAGTGACACGTGCAAAGCAGTTGTTTTCATCCATGTTGCCAAACCCTTGTTGACTAGTGTAATTATTTGTAAATATGATTAGAAAAATGTTATTACTAATGTGTACTGAGAATGCTGTATTTCTTCATTTTACCTAACCCCTACAAACAAATTACCTCACAGTAGAACATCAAAGTTTGTAATGAAACGTCTGGCCATTTTATCTGTATGGAAATGGTTTGCACAGAAAACAAGGTAAACTAACTTCTCTCATCCTTCTAAAGCAATAGTGGAAAGTGTACTCCAGTTTGGAGTTTATGTGTTTCCCAAATGCATCCGTAGTGGTCTTGATGCTCATTTATTGCGTATAGAGTTTTGTGATTGATAGTACTAACCAACTGTTGTGCTGCTGCGCAACATGGAGTTGTAAATTCTCTTGCATATAGAGGAAATATACAGTAGATTTATTCTGACACACTTAACCCAAACACTGTTAGTTAAGGCAAGAAACAAACAATAGAGGTACTAACTGTATAGATACATGAATAATGTAAGTGTGCAACATGCTGAGAAGTTTCAAATAAACCTTACAAACCTGAACAGTTCTGTATTTTATGTCAAGTACCAATTTTTGCATGTTGAGCCACTTTTTAAGGCATTTGATAAAGTATGATTTCAGCTTCATGGGGACTGAATAGCCCAGGGAATAATTTTATCATTGAAATTTATGAACAGACACAGAATCCCCATCATGCTTTTATTTTATCCACTGTATGCCATAAATGCATAAAAATGAAAGTCTGGAACCATGGAACATACGTGCTTCACTGCGATATATAACCCCTTTAAGGGTCCAAGTTTTGGATTGCGGATGCCATTATATTTTATTGGGGTTAATGCAGTCGTGAATTAAAGGAAATTTCCTTGGTGTAGGTGATACCATTTATATCTAGTAATGCTATAGACATACAAGCATAATGACAGGAGTTTGCAGTGTTATAAATGTAGCTGTAAGTGTTGTGGAATGCTTCTCATACCTTTCTCGAGGACTGGTTTCGTGTTCATTTCAAAGGTATTTGAAATTAAAAAAAATAAAATCTTGAAATTGTAATACAAAAATTACTGTTTTTATACTTGGAAATGGTAATCAATTTTAGAAGTAAAGAGGTGAGATTTGAGATTCTGTCTTCATTGCCTATGAAAATTTCTTTCTTATGGTCTGTGGCCACATATGATGTAGATAGGCGGTGAAGTTTCAGAGGAGCCTGCTGCCCACATCATCAATAAAGATTATTGCCCTGATGATGGAGGCAGCAGGCTTCTCTGAAATGGCGGTACATGTCTACCAGACCAGATGGTGTCACACCTCGGGAAGACATTAATCTTCAGTATGTGAATATTGTGTGGAACCGCACAATGATATGTTTTATTTGAAGAACTTAAATATGAAGAAAATGCTATAAAACCAATGTGGAGATGCAGTGCGTGTGATTTGTATATTCATTCTTCGAGTGGTCTAGGCCAGGTATTTTGTTTTATTTTACTGTTTTCATATTGGTTTATGGTTCTTGTTTATGAATTTTGCCACACAAGTGGCTGTACTTTCTGTATATGACCTAATTCCATGTCATTGGCCATCTGCTAACATTTAAGATAAAGGGGAAAAAATTTGAACATGTGTGTGACTGAGACTTTACACCACTGTAATATTAATCTAACTGAATCTTACTTTAAACAGCTTAAAACCAGAAAAATACATTTCTTGGCCCCAGTGAAATTTCCAGTCATATCACTCATACATTCACGGTTCATCACCATTGATTTATTTATGCTGTTTGCAGATATGTTATTGTAATGAGTGAAGTGTGTTATGGCAGCCAGAACATTTTCCCAGCTGTGCTGAACACATGCTACAAAGTTCTTACACCCATATAATTGTATACCTGTAATCTTGTGAATGTTTTACCAATACACAGCATTTTCTGTGTTCATGTCATCTTAATCTGATTGTATATCCCTTAAATATTATGGCACACCATGGGTCTCTGGCTGCCCGCTTGCTGGGATTGCGGGTTTGAATCCTGCTGGGGCCATGGTTATCTGTCTCTCGTGACGGTTGTGTGTTGTCAGGTAGAGGTCTCTGTGATGGGCTGATCCCTCATGCAGAGGAGTCCTCATGAGTCCGGTGTGTCTTGAGTGCGATGTCGAAACCTCAAAAATGAGAAGGCCCTGGCCCACTAGGGCTGTTGAGCCATGAAAAGGAGAAGAAAGTATGGCACACCATAATTTTAGATTCAGTTCTAGAAAAAGGAAGAAAGGAATACTCCAGCATATTGTGCATATATGAATTCTTGCTGATAAACTATTGCCAGGTTAGAAATACAGCAGTCATTCAATGAGACTACTGCGTACATAAGTGCTTCAACAAGTCTTAGAAATGCAGACTTTTATTTGAGGTTTGTGTACAGTATGCATTGTTTGTAAAGTCTAGCTGAATTTTGCAAATAATTTTTGCAGTCTTTGGTACTGCAGGTAGTTGGCACAGAATCAAGGCTCATTTTATAATAACCAACTGATAAATATTTTTCCTCTACTTGTGTTATGCAAAACAAACTTAAAGGTAAATTTATTAACTCCTGTTATTCCTCAGATTTAACATAAATCAGTTTTGATACCTGACACAAAGCTGCTTTTAGAAAATTGATAACCAGAGTTAATTTTTGATTTTTGATTTTGATTTTTGATTAAAGGGACTTTTTTTGCCTTCTTGTCTAAAGTGGCTGCCAAGTTCCCATAACCCTTCTATTCATTCAGTACTGTGTGCTGTAACCCCTAGAGTAAAGTTGCCAGAGCATGAAACTGACTGCTTACTCTTTCTCATACAGAGGCATGGAATGTTTATGGAGCTTTAACGCCACATGCAACTTACAAGACATGATACTTTGTCAAGGGACGGCTTCCTTTTACTGCCTTATGAAGAAAAGACTGGTATATGCAAAGCTGTGTGGCTTTGCTATGTGGTTTATTTTACATGTTGAGTACTTTACTTATATTTTAACAGTCAAGCTTTATTATTTGTTATTTATATGAAGACCATGTTAACCATATACAGTGTTTGAAGTAACTGAAACTGCTACTAGTATGGAAGAAGTATTGGATTAATCAAGAATGTGTGTGTGATAAAGTTATATCAAATTCTGTCAATTGAAGAATTCCCAGCATAACAGCGACATCCAAATTTTGAGACTTAGAAGTTAATATTAAAGGTGTGAAAGCTGTGTAAAAAGTAACGTTCTGTATTTTAAACTGTAAGTGTGAAATAATGTCTCCCCTTCTTGTGTCTGGAACTTCCACCTGAACATTTAATTGTGAACTTCTTTCATCATGAGACTTTCACGAGGTGTGATGACTCTGTTACACGTGATAGCATTAGTGCTGAACATTTATGTTCATTATATTCAGAATTTTGAGCTTCTAGAATTGACCACAGATGTTCAAATGAAGTGTAACTGTTCAATATCCATATTTACGTGCAACATTCCACATGTTTAGTTTACTTAGAATTTCAAAACGGTGAAATCCACAGACTAGAGTATAATGTAGTTTTCCAACTTCTGGACTGAAATTAACAAGCACCTTTAGGTTCTGGTTTATGCATTCATGTGGACCCAGAAGAACCAAATTTCATTCTTTCCATTGTCTCTCTGTCCTAGTTTCTTTTTTTTTTTCTGCATTTTATTTTTATATATTTAAAGGATTGTTGGCTTGAGTGTGAGGAGGCCTAAAAGAGTTACACAACTTAACCTACTAGCTGTATGGTCTTTAGTTTTACCAAGTAAATTAATGTCGCCATAAATGAGTCCTGATTTAGACCATTTAGATCACGCCGCAGCTTTGTATTGGAATGTGTTTTCCTGTTGGATTATATTGTACTGCTCACTTTTGTTCTTTATTGAGTTCCAGAATGCATGACGCTTCTCTTTGCATTTTCTACGTGACTTCACGGTTGGTACATACAGGCATAGAGTACTTTTGCCTGTATGGAACTGTATGTTTCTTTGAAAGATATGAATCAAATTCAGAAGCATTAAAACTACAATGAATTTATTGAAAATTAGCAATATCAAGATGATGACATTTGTGACTGAATAACACAAGTTGGAGAATTACGAATCTCATTTAAAAGGAAGCAGCTAGTGAAAAATGTGTAAGGAGGAGGGACATAATTTCATGGTACTTAGTAATAGTGATAGAACTTTTTAATTTAATATTGAATTACTTCAGTAATTATTTACCAGAGATAAAAAATGAGATAAATCCAGTAAGAGCTGGTTTATCCAACACTGGATGATCCAGAAAGCTCTGCTAACTGGACCATTAAATTTCACTATTCCATCTACAAGCAGCACTTGGCTCCAATTCTGACAGTTCAGAAAGGAAAATTTGATCAAAGAAGACTGTTTACAGGATAGATGCATGTAAGCGAACGGTTAAGATAGAAACAACTTGTTGCCATTTATGAAGAACTTGTGTCAGCCAGAATTGACTTAATTGATCTTTCTGTTTAGTTCTGATGCTTTATGTAACAGAATGTTGAGCATGATGCAGCTTCCACCTCTCCTCCACAACAAACCTAAAAATGAATGAAAGAGTCACACTTCAGACTGGTGTTCAGCGGGTCCAAAGCCAGAGACTAGTTCTCCTGATCGAAGTTTTGTTGTTTCCCTGAGTCCTTGTGTAAAAATGATATATAGGATCTCAGATTAGGGCTTTGGTTTTTCATCCACAGCCCTTCAATTCAGTGACCACCGTGTTGTTTGACATTCTATAATATGAGCTACTGATAGAATTGTTAAATCAACCACGCGTAAATAAACAATTTGTAATTATTATTATTATTGTTATTATTATTACAACAAAAAATGTAACAAAAAACCAAGATCTTGCAGTGGAAATAAAAAACATATGGAAGCCAGAGCATTACATGTTCCAATTACAGGTAACTCTCGTTTACACGATTTTGTTTTGCACGATTTCACTTTAACATGACTTGAAAATTTACACTGCTTTTCAAATGCAGTTGATTTTTGCTTTAACGCAATTTGGCATAGATGATTCGTGGTTGCACTTATCGAAGTAACAAGATGATTTTCAATTTAATGCGATTTGGCATGATACGTGGTCATGGCTATCTTCAGTAGGGGACTAGCAGGAGGTGATGTCACCGTCACGCCTTCAGTCACATGTCGGGCTTGATGATGATGGTCCCATATCCACGTGGCTCACATTGGCTTTTCTCACCAGTATGAGTGACAAACATAAATCTGTATTACCTAGTGCAATCCAAGTGAAAAATCAGTGAAAGACAATCAGTACTGAAGACAAATTAGACATAATTAACCAACTTGAAAAAGTGAATGAATTGTTGACATATGCTGTAATGTTATTGTAGCGTACATACAATTTGTGATAATGCTGGTAGGATTAAAGAAAGTGCTAAGTCAGGAACTAAAGTGTTTGTTTGTGCAGCAGGACTACCATAGTCCTATCCGAATGAACTGTACCAAAATCTATGGATGTGAGTCTCTTACATTTTTGTTGCATAAGAAATAAATAATATATTGTACAGAAATGTATGTATAAAAAAAGGTAAAGCAGTCCCATTACAGGCCTGGACAGGCCCAGAGGGTTCCAGGAGGTTGAAGCTCCCAGATTTCTAGATAGTGGGCACATGAAGGTAGTAGGTTGTCAGCCATACGCACTGGCCGCATTTATCCCCCAGGAAATATTCCTGGTACTCATTTCTGTTAGAGGCTGAGTTGACCCCAAGGCCATAGTGCAACCGACAGGATTATGCCAATGAAAAAAATCCACTGACACCATCGGGAATTTAACCCGTGACCTGCTGGTTTGTAGCCCAGTGCCTCAACCAACTGTGCCACTGCGGCCCCCCTGAAATGTATGTATACTGTACAGAAATGTGTATATACTGTATGTACGGTACATACGTACACTATAGGTCCCTGTGTCCACTAGTGGTATAGTCATACACCATATAGTATGAGGTTGTCAGTCCCCAAACCCCCAGGAAATACATTCTGGTAAATGGGAATTTTGTATTTGATTTGTGCGATTTCAATTTGCATGACATTTTTCAGGAACAGAACCCTGGCATAAAATGAGAGTTACCTGTATACAATATCAGCTATGAGAATTAGACCCAAGTCTCTCTCTAGTCTGTTGAAGCATGACCTACATCCTCATATGCATATACAACTACAAAGGTCTGTTATACTCAAAAACATATGCAATAGTTCAAAGATCCTTTACTAATAATATATAACGACCGTGCAGTATGTTGTCCTAGACTGATATGAGCATCAAAATGCCATAAAGACAGAATGATATAATGATGATGCCTGATACATTGGTGACGATGTAAATATATTTTCCTATCCATGGGATTCAAAAAATAAGGGTGTCTCTTGGTAAAATATACCATCCCTTTGCAGGCATCTCAAACATGAAAGGTCAACTCGCATGTAACTTAAAGTAACTCTACTGGTGACATTCTTTCTGGACTGACAGTTTCTAATATTGCTTTCTTTACAATGAGAACATCGCATTGTTAGTGGCCAAGGTTGCCAATGTTCAGCATCATATGAAAGGTGGCAGTAATATGATCAGTTGAAGTTACGAAGAACACAGGAAAAAAACAGGTTTTACTCAGGATAGTTACTGTTCCAGTCTGATTTTTGAATCAGATGCAATGAAAATAAAAGCAGGAACAGGATGTACTGTACAATGATATCTGCTAAATAATACAGTGTGTAACAAGGCAGTGAAATCAGAACTTAATTAAAAATTATGTTCTGAATTTTTTGGCTGCGTGATGAGTTGTTACTGGTAAATTTATTGAAATCAGTTACCCTAGATGATGTTACAATCACCTGTGAATAAAATGCTTGTGAAATTTTTGTTTTATCATAGAGCATATTGTTAAATTTGTTTTGGGTTCCTTGCATTCTGCTTCCAACAGTGTGTTTGTATATGATTCCACATTGTCTGATTATACCTGTGTATCATACTACCATACCTCTTGATGTTGAATTGTATTTAGTTCTGCTTGATATTTATTACTTCTTTAATTATATCTATATTATACATTATTATTTTGATAGCTGCCTGTTTCAGAAGTGCAGTACTGGTGTTTTACTGTGAAAGCATATGACATTCATGTTTGATTTAAATAAGTTTAACTTTAGTCTGACTAAAGAGTATCACATAACACTGTGCATTGCTGGGGACTCCAGTTTGGTGTTGAGGTAGCCTTACACATGGTCCATTGTGCCTTATTCACAGGGATGCATATGGTAAAACCTGCATTAAACAGACCAGCCAGTAATGTTCAGCAAATTTCAAGCATAACAGTGTAAGCACAGTGGTGATGCTTGCGAGCTAATACTGAATGCATTGTTTAGAAATCTGGAAGAGGTAAATCACAATAAACGTGACACTTACTGAACACCATTGTTTTGCTTATGTATATGTAGTATTACAGTAAATGCTTCAAAAGTTCAGGGGAGAATCACATTGAGGAGCACAAATTAATGTGCATGAATATTTGTATTATAGGAAGGTTATAAATAACAGTACACTTGAGAACTGCACTGTCAGAATTGAAATATGTTGTAATATAGTCAAGAACACATCCTGAATAAAATACTGGTTCCTTGATGTTGTAATCATGAACTGATACATGAAATCATAAGAGAATCATTTATTACTTCCATATGTAGGGTTTAGATACTTTTAAACAGCTTTAAAACATCATTTGTTCAGTGTAGATGTTTGGTACATTAGCATGACTGTATTTTGCATTATTATGTAATATATTACTACATTTTAGTGTTGACATGGTGTAATTTTTGTGTTTTGCTTTATCTTTTTAACATGTCCACATTTTGTATTTTGTATTTCCATGCAAATTATACCTGTTTGGCCACCATTTTTTTGTACAAAAAACTCAAATGTTATGTAGAGCATGATCACAGTGAAGTGATTGACAGCCTTCCGTAATTACTTGGCTTGTCTTTACTAGCTCTTAAGTATAACATATTTATATACTTTATTTAGATAAGAAAGAAACCATTTTGGTTAGTACTTCAGTATGAACTATTAATTTTTTTGTAGTAATTAATCCTGATGCAGAGCGTCTGTGCCATTGTATTATAATATTGTGTGGAACTCCTCTAATGCAACAGTGGAAGTGAAAGGCCAAAATCACAGGAATTTACACTGGCGTTTCCGCTAATAAGTGGAGGATGTATATCAAATTTTCTGAAACTTTATAATGTAAGATAGTTTGTCTAGCATTATATTATTTTGAAACCTCAAATGATTTGTTTCAAGGTTCAGGATATTTTTTTATGTGGTAATTTTGTTTGGTTCCTATAAGCATTGTTTTCTTTCCATCATTTAATGGGCCTTGTGTATATTACATCATTGTGATGATTTTTTTCATTGTAGTTATATTTATTTATACGTATGCCAGTAACAGTTCATAGATGTAATTTGTGAATATTATACAAAAAATAGTCTCAAGAGAGAACTATTAATTTTTTATAGTTCTGATCAATATACTCCATTTATGTAAAAAGAATATCTTACTATCTTCTTTTTTAGAGTCATGGGAATTCCATATTTGTTCACTAGAACATGCAAGTGAGATAACCTTTGCTTCTGCTACTTGTAGCAAACTCCTGTACTGTTCATTGGTACATAATGGAAGTTGATGGCTGTATGCTTGCCAGATGCCCCAGTGCTGGAATGAATATGGTTCCCTGCATATAGTTTATGAACTAAAATAATCAGTTCAGAAACATACTTGCTTAGAACAGACATTATCCTGTTTACCAACCAAGAACCTTGGTTGATCTGATTAAGCAGATTCCTTGATCATACCAGAACTTATTATAGTGACTGATTTTTAAATTGAAGGTTAGAGTCTTTGGGGTATTATGCCACATCAAGTTACAACATTAGGAAGAGTCTTGTTGGACTGATTAACCCTGAAACAGTAGCTCCACGCTACTCCATAACACTGGTAATTGTTTACCAGTTGTCATGGCATGACATCCTAGATGACTTGAATCTTCATCAACACTGCTGTGAGAACCTCAGATCTTGTAACTTTTAAATTGCATATGATTTTCAGAGCGACACTGCATAATTATGAGGCATCTAAATTCATTTTAAGCTACTGAGGGAAAAGTTCTTTGTAACCTGTGCATTACACCATATTCTTGGTGTTTCTGTTGTCAACAGTGCGAGGGCAGCACCTCCAGGCCCCAACTCAAGACTCGTATTGCCACATTCACAGCTACAGCAACTCCAAAGATGTTGAACCATGTGAGTTGAATTTGTTGCTGTGCTTTTTGTTACATCAGGCATGTCATCATTCTTACATGTGTATGTGTATATTACAAACTCCATCTGTTATTATTGCTGCTCATTTGGACTAATTGGTCCAGTACCTGAGCGAAACCCATATTCCCAGCACACAGATACGCACCGTTGAACTTCACCTCCAACATAAGTATAACCATTGGTTCCCAAACTGTACCATTTCTTGAACCCTATCCTTGAAAATCAGAAACATGGATCATGACCTGATACTATTTCTGTAGCTTGTTCTGAAGTATTTCTTTGTCATGTGCCCATTCTGCCCTTGTGCAACTGTGCAAATGTGCAACTGAAACATAGCATGAAAAGAATTCCCCCCCTCCCACAAAAGTTGGAGTAGCACATCCCTTTTGGATTGGCCTTAAACATGTTGGCGCTCAAAAATATCTCAGTACCCATAGATGCTCACAAACAGCAGTCCAAGAACCACTAAGATACTGTATTTACCCGAATATAAGGCAACTCACCTTCAAAAATCTTACATTTTGAGGAAAATACTTCCACATAATGTGTTTAACTTTAAGGCAACCCCCCCTTCTTTAGACTATGAAATGTGATAAATTCTTATCCTGTATTCAGGTAAATATGGTATACTGAGTGTTAAAGTAGACTATATGGGGTAGAGAATTCCACTTTTGTCACTGAGGTAAATGTGCTGGGTGTTTATTTTTGAGCAGGGTGTGTCAGCCCTTTTAATTTTGTGTCGTCGAATGTACAAATTTCCACTGGGTGCTGCCTTGTACTGTGCTAGTGTTGTATATAACCCAGTGGGCAGGCAACTAGTGGAAGTGCAACAAGCCTGGAAGCTATTACAAAGCCTCATGAAAGAAGTGGCATCCTGTTAGGTATCTTACGTAATGTGATAGATGACAATAAGTAATTCTGGGTGCAAGGACATGTGGTAGGAGCCCAGTCATCATACACCTAGGAGCTGTCTCTTTTTTTAACTTGTGTTTTTATAACTTAATATAAAAAAATAATTCAGTCAACAAGCTAACATTTTTGGTGTGATGAAAATAATAGAATGAAAATATGTATGTAGGTCAACATACCCACCTCTTATACTTAAGAAATCCCATAGAAATATAAAGTATTGTACGCTGATTTTAATGTGATGAAACTGATGTATGATTTTATTACTTACCATTTTTAATTACAAAACATTAGAAATTTTTAAAGGAAAAAGGTGGCCTTATAATAACACAACTGCATGTGTAAGAGATGTTTAGAGTGTATTTAATTCAAACCATGTTAAATGATTTAAAATTGTCCATACCATTTATGCACATATTCACATATATTATCAGGACCAACTTGTACACAATTCAATTGTGAATACATGTTAAATGAATTTTTACACAGTGATAACAGAACATTTTTATAAGGAAGAGAGCTGTTTCATGAAAGCCAATGTCCATTTGTCTTCCTTTTATACATTGTGTAAATGTTTGCCTGATGATGACCTCTTAGGTTGAAACACATAGTGAATGGTAGAAACAGATTTTTTTGTAATAAAGGGATAGTTGTGTTGACTGAATTATGCTGTGATATATTAAGCTAAGGTCTGTGTGGTATTTGAGGTTTGTAAGATTTTGAATATGAATATTACAGTCTTTTGTGATGGGAAGTCATGTCCCTATCTGTCAGTCAAACTACAGAGTGTCTCATCCCAGAAGGCCATAATCGTCAGTCTTCTACTGAAATTTACATGTGTTTTCTTCTATTCAGCAAAACTGATCATCCATAAAGAATTCAAAAAGTAGCAGTAAGGAAAATACATAAGGAAACGCAGTGAATAAGCACTGGAATATCTGACTAAGTACCAGATAACTTAGTCCACTGACCTTCCAAGGAAAGATGCTGTAGTATTCAGTTTACACACTGAACATGATTGCACCAGTGCACATCTGCATACACTGTGATTAATATGTTCAGATTATGATTGAATTGAATATTATTAGACACAATTATGGCAAGATGTCACACAGACATTTGGATATTTTTATTAGAGAGAGTCATAGATACAAATTTCTGACTGTGGAAACCTTCGCCGCTAACGTGGATGTGGGTGGGGCCAAAGAGGGTCTAGGTAATATGAGTTAAAACATCATAAACAATGGTTTGATGATAAAGTTGAAAGATTATTACATGTAAGTAACAGCCCAAATTGCAATGGTTGCAGAATCCAAGCCAAACAGAGTAAGTCTGAACAATGTGGATGAACTAGTGGACATTTTAGGTCCAAGGAAAGGGAAATGTTTGAAAGATGATCAATGATCTTGGAGCAAACCATAAGACCAGAAATGTTAGAGACTCAGTTACAGGATACATTAATTTAATCTTTACTGTCCTAAGCAATCATATGCTTGTCTCTAAAAAAGTACTGGAAAATGGTGTAGCATGACACTTGCTGTGTGGGAATCCAAATGTCCACGCTAAGCGAGAAAACTCTGGCCAGCACAAGATACACTGGGCATTTAAATCAGTCAGCTAGACATTATGAAGGGTTACCATTCTAAAGTACGTTGGTAAAGGATGTGAATAGTACTGTGCATGCAGTCCCGCAATATTGTGAATAAGTTTGATTTATCTCTGCCTGTATGTGGGGTTAGTGATGTTAGGCAGACATAAATACAGCACAGCCACTAGAACGTAAGCCATTTCTGTTGAATATGAAATTGCCATTAAAAAGTTGAAATGCTATAAATCACCAGGCATCAATCAGATTCCAGCAGAACTGCTCCAAGCAGGTGGTAGAGGTCCATGAACATAATAATTCTGTTTGGAATCAGAAAAAAACTGCCATTACAATGGAAGACATCAACAGTATTGTTGTAACAATTTATCAAATGGCTGTGGTAATTTTCATTATTATCAAATAAGTTTGAAATAAAATTTTATCCAACCTTCTTGTAACAATGTTAATTTGATATGTAGAGAAAATTATTAGGGATCATCACTGTGGATTCTAACATACACATCAACTACTGATTGGATATCCCGTCTCCACCAGTAGTGTACAAAGAACAGTGCATTAGCTGTTCATAGAATTCGTGAATGCTTACGATTCAGTTAGGAGAGAAGTAAGTACAGTATTGCATGACATTCTCACTGAATTCAGTATACATATGAACTGGTTAGGCCAATTAAAATGTGTTTTAATGAAGACTGTGGTAAGACCCATATAAGTAAAACTTCATCCTTAGGAACCTAGTCAAGGAGTCTGAAATAGGGAGATGATTTATCACCACTGTTTTCCATCTTCACATTTGAATATGTTATACAGACGGGACAAGAAAATCAGGAATGACTGGAACTGAATGGGACTAATCAACTTCTGGTCTACACCAGTCACATTCATTTATTGGGTTAAAACATACATAGTTCCCTGCATGTAAGTTGCCAGACATGCATGTCTCCTTGTTAGGTAAAAGTCCTTTGAATGTGTGGCAACTAGTATTTGGGAACAACAACGACAACTATGATGACGATGACGATGACAACAACAACAACAACAACAACAACACATCAAAACTCTATTCGTGAAGAAGCAGATTAAATTCTAGGAATGCTTGCCGTCATGCAATTCAAAATCGTTTTGTCTTCCCATCTGCTTCTTCTACAGAAGTAAGTTGTAAAAAAAGTGAAAGTGAGCCGTGGCCTGCAACAAGGCTGCTTGAGAACAAGATTCTGTAGGGGATATTTGGATCTGAGAGGGAGGAAGCAGTAGGATGCTGAAGGAAAATGCACAATAATATCTTCATAATTTGTTCTCTTCACCAAACATTATTTGGGTGATCAAATCAAGGAGGATGAAATGGGTGAGGCATCTGGCACGCAGAGGAGCAATGCTAGCTCCATAGAAACGTTTGGTTAGACAAGTTGAAGTGAAGAGACCACTTGGAAGACCTAAATGTAGATAGATTGATAACATTAAGTAAATCATAAAAATAGGGTGGGAGGACACAGAGTGAATGTGTTTGTCTCAAAATAGGGTCCTGTGACAGGCAATTGGGAGCAAAGTAATTAACCTTTGGGTTCTATAAATGTAGGGAACTAATTGACTGAGAAACTATTAGCTTTTGACAAAAAACTCTGCTTCATGGGGTTGGTTACTAATTAGTTAGTTACAGTTAAATATGGGCTGCTTGAAGGAAGGAGAGTGACTCCCAGAGGGTTCCCTCCCCTCATGCCAAAAGATCTATGCCCCGGAATTCTGGTGTGTATTCATTGTTGTTAGTCACCCCATTAGTAAATTGTATTCAGGAATAAATTGGTATAGAAGTAAGATATGACTTCATATTCCAATGTGAAGGGCCTTTATCTTCATAGCACACTTCACTTGTGCAATTAGATAAGGTTTGATCTGTTTATCTGATATGTTAAAAATTCTTTACTAATATGGTTGACTCATACTTCATGGGCATGAGGTTGGTTTATTGATGCAACATTTACAATTCCATAAGAGGAAATCCTTCCACACATTTATTTGATTACTGAGATACTGGTCATATGATGTCCTGGAATAGCAGTCATGTAGTTGCCTAAATATGCAAGAGATAAGACAGCACTCATTATAACAAACTCTTAGATTTTACTCTGAGACTTAACATATTGCATTCTGACCTCTAGTAACATTTGGAGAGCAATGAGAGGGTTTCTCTAGAACTGGTCACTGCAGATACATGTCCACTCGTAGTGCAATATGAATATTTTGCATGTCCCATTGATTTGAACAGGCTGGTTGTTAGGTACTACATGAAGTACGAGTATAAAATTACAGGCTGAAACACCAGGTAGTGCATGCTGAACACAAGTTATTAGTACCAAAAGTACCTGTTAGGGATAGAAATAAGATTAGGCAGGAAGACTACACAGAAAACGACTAAAAGATTAGTTGCTGTTGTAATACAGGTGTGATCAAATAAACAACACAAAATGTTCAGTTCAGCACAACTCACATTTAGTATGTAATATGTAATGAGTACACAACATGTTTCAGTCCTAGGACCATCATCAGGTGTGCCACATAAGACTCAGTACAAGGTAAAAAATGTAATCATTGTGAGATCTCACAAAATATCAAACAATCTGCGAGTTATTTACTACAATATTTTATTGTAGTAAATAACTTGCAGATGATGTGTACTGATCAGATGTTAAATATTAAACATCAGTCATGCCGAACTGAACATTTTGTGTTGTTTATTTTATTATACTCACACAGCGGGATGGATCATTAAAAATTGAATAAAGGATGAAGAAGAATACAGAAAGCAGTTGTACTAATTATATATAGTTGGATGACTTGTGAAATGATTTTCTGTACCACACAGCTGAGTCAGGGACATCATTTTTAATAGATGTTGTTGGTTCATAGATTATTTAATGGCTGTATCTACTTCAGACGTAAATTTGCATCAAACGGTAGACCTGATACTTCCAGTTAGGGTATAGTGTGCATATATTCAGAATTACCTAATTGTTTGGATCCATTTCATAGCTAGCAGTGCAGTAATTACATAGGTAATTTGAGATCAGTCACTGGTCATTCTGTTCCGGGGTTTTATTAATCTGATTCTGTCAGCTGTGAGGTTTCAGTGTGCCATCTGATAGTGGTGGAGTACCTGTCTACCAAACTATGCAGTAACAGTATTTTCATAGTCACTGCCATAAGAAACTAAAACCTCAAAATTTAACGTCCAATGGATATCTATTTGGAACATATATATATCAGTGTCAAAATGTCTTACCTAATTGTATTCTATTGTAAGGAGAAGTAAAAACACACGGCATATTAGAATGTCGTTGATACTTGAAGCAGCTTGATGCTTGAAATCTACACAATATCAAACATCCTTTTAAAGCTGTTATTAGTGTAACTTCTTTTCTGTTTTCAGTTGAAGATGGATTGCTTGAATATCAGTTTACTCACAAGTGAGTGGGAACCTTAATGTAAAGTATACACACCAGTCCAGAAGAATGAGGACTTAAATTCTTCAAGCAAAGCAGTAACTGCCAATGTAATTGTTTTTATTCAAAACATCTGAGGCTACAAAACTGTGTTGATGGTAATGTTTAACATCCCACAAATGTTTATTTACAAAAGGAAGGATTTGTTTTACTTTCTCATATCCATGGCAGTTTATAATACCAGTATGTTCTTCTTATCTTCTCCCATGCCAGAGACAGAAAAATGTCAAAATATTTGTATAAAGTGCATTGTTGACATGCGTATAGTGGGTGATTCAGGGGGACAGGTCAATATTTTGGGAGGTGACAGTATCAGTTATTATGAGAAAAAAGTTCATATGAATATGTGTCTAATTCTGAATGGTTACCAAGATACAGCCGTTTGAATCTGCATATCTAAGTATGTTAGATTTTTGTTTGTGGGGTTGAATGAAAAATCAAAGGTTACAAAAGAAAGGTGGATACATTAGACGAATTGCTGGCTCACATTTTGGATGCTGCCACCCATACAAAGAAACATGAAGATCAAATCAGATGAACAACAGTGACCTACATACACAAGTGGCAAAGTGCATTCAGGTTGATGGTGAGGCTCTTGAACATTTATTGTGAACTGTTACAAATTTGTCATTTCTGTGTAACAAATTTGTCATTTAAACAAAAGTAAAATTAAAATTAAATTGTCAGTAAAGAATTTATCTTTCTTTATTACCATTCACAATGCTGTTATGTTTATAGACTCAAACAGCTGTATCTTGGTACCCATTCAAAATCAGACATGTTCACGTGACCTTTTTTTCTTACAGTGGCTGATATTATCACCTCCCAAAGTATTGACCTTTTCTCCTGACTTACTCTGTATGTACTTTTACCATTTCGTTCCTTCAGAAATGTTTCTTATCTGTTCAACACATGAAGAAGCATGGAATTATAACCCTACAGGGCAAATGGTAAGAGGAGGGACAAAGAGATGATGCAAATAGGATTTTGAAAGGTTTTAGGCAAGAAGACATAAGAATAACATCTTCAGTAAATGTAAGTAACAACATAAAAAATAGTACCCTCATCAGTGTTTCTGAAAGTAAGTGACAATGAAATTCATTTAGCTTGACAGTTACTAAGCAGCTAGAAGAATAACAGGGTATGGCTTATAGGACTTGGTTTTGATTTCTAACATGGGCAGGGATTGTTTTTATCTCCTTGACACAATGTCCAGATTTGCTGTAGGGTCCACCCAGTCTATCCAGTGGGCATCAGGAATGAAGCAGCCAGACCATGAAGTTTACCACTCACACCCATCTAGTACTGAGGTTATGAAGTCTCTGCTCTCCCATTTGTCTTCATGGAATTGTGATTAATTTGAAAGGAACAATGAGAAATATGAGTTTGCTTTCCTATTACAATTTCAGAATGACATTATAGAACAAAATTCTCAATTTGAGTGAAGCATCTTACACTGTTTACTTATTGTGATAAATGGACCCTGGAAATCCAGTTTCATATTAGGACAAAAGTTTTCATGCTGCATGCTTCAAAACATTTTTTCAGCTTTTAAATGTGACAGTCTGAGAACACAATGCAAGGCATTTATTGCATCTTTACTTCAATAAAGAAACAAGATTAACATAAGCCAGATTGCATAATTTTGCAGCAATTTTCTTCTTAGCCCCATTGTTACTGAAAAGTAACATGTTACTGCCAGATAATTTGTTTTGCAAAGATGGGAAATAATCCAGAAATGCAGAACACAGGTTATTTTAATCAATGTTCTCTGGCATACAATCAGAAATTAAAAATCCTTGCTTCCCATGAGGAAATTGCCAAGTCACTGAGTTCTGTAAATATTTACTATGTGATCAGTATATGAAGCCATAAAGTATTTGTCAGTATTATGACAGACTGTGACTGATCTAATAACAGTGCTGATATTTTAGGATGAGATGTAGCTCATAGAAGTATTTTGGCTTGTAGGAGCCATTCCAGCAAAGAATTGAAAAGCATGTATAGCTACTTCTGTCTCATTTAAAAAAATGTGAGTGGTAGGTTGAATACAGCATCAGTGATGGAATTGTATCACACATTTTAGGGTGATTAGTGTTACAGATTTAACACACACCAACACTGCCATGTATAATGAGAAGCTTTGTACAAATCTGGTTTGTGTTAACCTCTGT
Organism: Coptotermes formosanus; assembly: GCA_013340265.1. Classification (NCBI taxonomy): domain Eukaryota; kingdom Metazoa; phylum Arthropoda; class Insecta; order Blattodea; family Rhinotermitidae; genus Coptotermes; species Coptotermes formosanus. The sequence continues at coordinate 1,492,748 of BLKM01001775.1, forward strand.
TTAACAGAATATTTACACAGTACACAATGTACAAGTAAAATTATTTTATGTGGAATGTACTGAAGGTGGCTGAAGAGAAAACACCTCTTTTCTGAGTAATCTGTGTTATAAGACAAATGTTTCTTTAAGTATTTTAATAACATAATATATAAATGACTTGTTATCATATAATACATTCATTCTACAAAGTAAGTACATTACATTAATTTAAGTTTATTAATGATGACGTGTGATAAAATGCCAAACCATTAACACATGAGCTAATTTTAAAATACTTTTAGGTGTGTTGTGTATACCTGAGTTTGTGTAATAATGCCATGTAATTTGCAAATTACAAGTGCCACAATATGGCAGATCAAATACAGGGAAAACCAATGTCAGTGTACTAGTGAGGAGGAATGATACTCATTTTCATATGTTAAATAAAATTATACTGCTGTACTCATACATTTTTGTGGAAGATTTATAAGACAGGGAGCATTACACTTATTTAGGAGTTCCTATTTACCCTTTAATGTATACAAGTATGAAACTAACATGAAATATGAATGCACTCTGAACCCAGGAGCTAAAATTCAACATCCATATAGTAATTTAAATAGTATTGGTCAAGATTTAGAAAGAGAAAAAATAAAAATTCTTCAAGTCTTAGGCCCTTGATGGGTAGCATGTAATGCTAAAGCAATGCAAGCTATGAGGAAATTTTATTAGTGTCCATTTTTCCAAAAATTGTAACAGCAAGAACTAAAAATGGAAAACGTACATTTCCTAGAGCACCTAGCTCTGAAAACTGATATATTGACATATTACTGTCATTAGCATCACAAAGGTAAAAGTTCAACCTAGAACAGGCTGTGAAGGCCCAGAGAGGGAGTAGAGGTATAGCCCTACTCTTTAGCTCTACTCTTTCTTTAACCTCAATGCTCGATGGGGGCAGGTGGTCAACGCCATGCCCTGGCCGCTTAACCCCCAGGAATAACCCTGTACCCAATGTGCAGGAGACTGCGTGGGCCCCAAGTCTGGACGGGTCCGGAAAATCTCACCCCCACTGGGATTCGATCCCCAGATCATCCAGCCCATAGCAAGTTGCTATACCGACTGCACTATCCCAGCCCAGCATCACAAAGCCAGGATGTACTATTAGTAAAGGCTGGTAACAACCGGAAGATATACAAGCGCTCTTCTTCTAATGAAAAACAATAAAGGGAAACAACAACATCTTGTCCCTACAACTGCCCAACAGAAAATCAAAGACATTTTACTCAATTCAAACAAGAAACACATAGGACTACTCAGCATTCAGCTGATTCAATTACCAGTAACAAGAACACCATATTACTCAGCAACACAACTGACCTGTACACAAATTTACTGTCACTGTTTAACTTACATGGTCGAGTCCTCACTGATTCTTTATAAACTTTGTGGGCATAAAGACTTCATGTCCTTAAGCAAAATGGCTAAGCAGGATGGTCCCATGTTCGGAAATTTTTGAGAAAATCGAGAGGGAAATTTTATATGTTGCTCATTTCTATCGATTATTCCTACATTCATATCAGGGTCTGTACTCTATAAGTAAAGGCACAGTTATAACTCTCTTTCTTTTAACTTATCTTTCTTATAATTCTAAATCTTTTATTACTTTTCCCTGTTTTATTGCAGTGCTAATGTGCCATAAACATGTACACTTTAGGGAAAACTGATTTGTATGAATATTTTGACTGTATATCTTTGTTTATATGTAATACTTATCAACTAAATCATCATAGAAATGTTGCAACATAGTTTTTATAATGTAATTGTTGTCACATCTTGTTAATGGAAAAATTATATCCACAGTGACTATTTTTATTGTTTTAGTTGAACACTTCATGTGTGCAGCCAGTTTGCTGCACAGCCACATAACTGTGCTCTGGAATTCTGATTCTTCACTTGCTTCATAATGTTTGCATAGGTTATGTTGTATGACAGGTACAATCGTCATTATTGTACCACCTCAAAAGCAACAGTTGATGGAGTGGTGGAATCAACTGGCATAAAAAATATGTTTGCAAACAGTAATACCCTATTCTTTTTTTCTTCTTTTGACATTCATTGTCCCAGTTGGCGTATATCAACTATATGTGAAGTAATAACCGTCTACAGCCAACGTTATATGGTTTTATTGAAGAATAAGAGCGACAGTTTCGGTCCTTTTGGACCATCTTCAGGCTCTGTTCTTATCCTATTATTACAAAAACTCTACATATATAAGTAGAAGGCCTTCTCTTTTACAAGTCAAATTCATGCATAATTATATGTTATAAAATAGTAATCAATTGTTATAAAATTGCTTTTAAAAACGGTAAACAATTTTGGGTGGTAAAATCATTAATGGAAAATGTAGTTAATAGTTTTGGCCGTAATATTATTGTCTTCTATTTTCTTCCTTGTTCTAATTCATTATGTGTGCCTCGGTGTGCGTGCCTGGGGTTCCGTGACCCTTGCTTCTGTAGAATTTTCCTTATTTTAACTTCCCTTAAGGTTTGGTTTTTCTTCTTTCTTTTCTTGGTTTTTTGTATAGGTTCTGGGGAAGTTTTCTTCCCTTGATTTTTGTTGTCGTGGTGATACTGATTTGGTAATGTTTAATATCTGTTAGCACACTGTTATTACGTGGTTGGCAGGTGTTCTGCATAACCGGTTCTACTGTTGTTTACGTCTCCTTGTCCTTGTGATTACGACGGACAAGGGGACGTAAACAACAGAACCGGTTATGCAGAACACCTGCCAACCACGTAATAACAGTGTGCTAACAGATATTAAACATTACCAAATCAGTATCACCACGACAACAAAAATCAAGGGAAGAAAACTTCCCCAGAACCTATACAAAAAACCAAGAAAAGAAAGAAGAAAAACCAAACCTTAAGGGAAGTTAAAATAAGGAAAATTCTACAGAAGCAAGGGTCACGGAACCCCAGGCACGCACACCGAGGCACACATAATGAGTTAGTACAAGGAAGAAAATAGAAGACAATAATATTACGTCCAAAACTATTAACTACATTTCAATGAATCATTTTACCACCCAAAATTGTTTACCCTGTTTTTAAAAACAATTTTGTAACAATTGATTACTATTTTATAACATATAATTATGCATGAATTTGATTTGTAAAAGAGAAGGCCTTCTACTTACATATGTAGAGTTTTTGTAATAATAGGATAAGAACAGAGCCTGAAGATGGTCCAAAAGGACCGAAACTAGTCGCTCTTATTCTTTAGTAAAACCATATAACGCTGGCTGTAGACGGTTATTACTTCACATATAATACACTATTCTTTCATAGACATCAACCTACATTTATGTATTACATTTGTGTAATTACACATTCTTTGTCAGTAAAATATAAATAAAATAGGCCACCATTTCTGTAGCATTTGTAAAGGGCATGTTACTACTGGAAATTGTCATTCAATATAAAGGGTAATAAATAAAATTGTAATAACTATAAAACACAAATGCATTAGCTACAAAAACAGGAAATCAGACCTCAGCAAGACACAAACCTCTTAGCTTGTGGTTGGGAATACCGCCCTTAACGTGTAGACTATTGACCTTCGTGGGAAGTACCAACAAAGAATCAGCAATGATAAGCATGTCAGTTTTCTCTTAACTTTCTGAAAATGGGGTCGTACTGCTTGGTCATCTTGCTTTAGGGCTGGAGTTCTTATCCTCACCAAGTACAAGAACTGGGGCGTACGTCAAAGGCACTCCAATGTTTAACGTATCTTACAAATTGCAGAACTCCTCCGGGTTGGGTGAATGAACTTCGATATTTTACTGGACGAAAGGGATTTACCAAACTTTCATCTTCCCCAACTATTAACAGTTTCAGGAAAATAATGAAATTTGTGTTTCTTAAGCCTTCAGTTTAAACCCCTCTATGCCGGCCTTGGTGCCTGTACGGACCTTTATTTCTTCACATCTTGCTGGCCTCGGTGCGCAGTAGCTTCGCCAATGCACCTAATGCACTGCAACTTCAGGCCCCACCTCCCCCCTTTCTGCTCAGAAGTTGGCATGTAAACCGCTGCGGCGGTTTAAGGTTAATTAACAATTTAGCTGTTGACTGCACCGCGTATCGGACATTTTGAAATCCAGGAAAACCTGATATTCTTTTGTTTTTTATACTGCTGAATTTTTCCAGAATGTTATCCCCCGTCGCTGCGTACACCGCAGCACCAGCGTGGGAATCTGCAATCTCGCAGGCTGGTCATATTTACAATGACATTTTGTTCACAATTCTCTGGCTCAGTGTCACATGTATTGCCTCAGTTGGCGATACTGCATTGTGACTTTAGATTCCCACAACGGTGTTGATAAAGATTCCAGGTTTCTGGAATATTATACCGTATAGATTGGAACATCTGTACCAACGTGGGGGGGGGGGGGGGGGGGGGGGCTGGAGCCGCATACTCCTCCGAAACATTGGTACACCCGATGCCATGTCTCAATACTGAACTCATTTCACTGCTTTTACCGCCAGTAGAAGCCAATCTATCCTGTCGGCATGCTTGTAATAAACTTCATCGACATTAACTGTTCATTTCTGCACCGCAGGACGCTCCTCGCTTTTACGTACTGCGATATATCACAGTCGTCACACAACACGCGAACGACAGCAATATTGGCAGCACTACACCACCTATCGCAAAAATTGCGGACTTGCGATTTGACTGCCATCTTGCGGCTGCTATGCCACAGTTTGCTCTCGTACGTAGCCTCCACCCGTTATCGTGGAGTACAGATCGGGGCTGTCACGCCACCACGCGCGCAGAGGTTAGTGCTTGTTGGGCGCACAGATCGGTTGCACTCTGTACGAGGTGATCTGTCGTTGAGTCACGAGTTCGGACGGTATAGGGCGTGGGTATAGTGTTAGTGGTTTGGGGAAGAGGCGTGAGAAATGTCTTTTGTCAGAGCATTGTTGGATAAATTTTGGTCCTCGCGTGTGTGGTTGCCGCCAAATGTTACGTGGGCAGATCTGGAACCGAATGATAAAATAGCTTACACCGATTACAGGCATCTAGGAATATCTCTGCCGTTTGCACTTGCATTGTTGGCTCTGAGATTTGCATTGGAAAGGTAAGTGGAAATAGTTTGGGTTAGGTTTCTTGTACGGGATTTCAGTCCGGACGATTTTTACGCTATGAAATTTGTGTGTTGTAGGTACTGGTTTGCTCCTGTTGGGATTTCTCTGGGTATCAAGAATACAAAATCAAAAAAGGCACCTCCTAATGCTGTTTTGGAGAGGGCGTATTTATCAAAGAGAAAAATTAGGCACAAGCAGGTAAGCACTTTATTTTTACATGTGAAAAACGAAGTACATGTAAGTCAGCGCTTTTGCATGTACATGTTACCTAATTGGACACTAGCGAGCAAGCTCAAGGAGGTAAGCACTTTAGTTTTACATGTGAAAAACGAAGTACATGTCAGTTAGCACTTTTGCATGTGCATTTTACATAATAGGACACTAGCGAGCAAGGACACTTGTTTTCACATACTTGTATTTGTATTAGTTTCCAAGTAGTAGAACAAATTTTGTTTCAGGTTACAGTTGATGTGTTGTGTGAATGCAGCATCATGTCATTGACAATAAGTATTTTCTTTATCTGGTAAATTAGTAGAGAAAACGGAGAACATTTCTAATAATAATCAGTTGGCATTACTATTGTTAGATGTTGCTTAAGTGATATGGATATTCAATTTTTGCCTTTGAATGTGATTAGTTATTTTGTTAATGTTGGCATTTTTATTAAATTACATTGGTGCCATGTTTAGAAGGAACAGCAGTGATAAGGTATGAGATCAAAATCACCAAGCAGATTAACACATCATCTTCGTACGTGTATTCATGAACTACTTCATTAACATCTTGTTCAGGAACACTGAATCAAGTTCCATACTGAGGACTTGAAATTCTGCAGTGATCTGTGAACCTCACTGTTATCTGGCACTGTGCTCAGTGCATGTAAACTGATACACATTTTTGTACATAAGAGAAAAAATTACGGTAAGTATGCTGAAAATATTAGGTGCCACTGTACGTAGTTTAGTTACCTGGGTGACCAGGTGCTTGGGATTTCTACATCCCTGGTTGAGTTGAGTAAATATGGGTCGAGCCCTCACGGTCCTGTTGCATGTAGGCCTTCACAGGCCCCTTGTGCCCCCTCATTAGATCCAAGTCACAAGAGCCCTGTCCTCCTAAAGAAGTTCCAGATGGCCCTTAGACTCAGATCTCTCACATGCTCAGGGTCCAAGAAAAAGGATCCCAGATAGATATGTCTGAGTGTTGCCAGGGCTTCACACTCACACAGTACATGGGCTGAGGTTTCCTCTCCAGCCCCACATTTCCTACACAAGGGTCTATCTACCAGCCCCATTATGTGGAGATGTCTTCTCAGAGTGTTATGCCCCGTAAGGAGGCCAATAACAACCCTGGATTGCATCCTATTTAAGGACATTAACGTGGTCCTGGCCACAGTATTAGGGCCCGAAATTAACTCTTGAGCCTGTCTCATAGTGCCAACCAATCCCCGCCATCATACCAAGTGCTGTCTATTCATCCAGCACTGAATTTTACTCCTTATGCATTGCCTTGAGACCCCCACAGCCGGCTCTGGTCCCACAAAGTGGTGGGCAGAGCCCTCCCTTGCGAGCTCATTGGCAATTTCATTTCCACGTATCCCTGAATGTCTGGGGACCCAAAAGAGTCCCACAGAATGGTAAGTGGAGATGTCATCTAATGCCTTTTGGCACCATCGTACCAATGGAGACATCGTTTTCATGGCCCGTAATGCTTCCAAGGGCACTTGACTATCAGAGCAGATACTTATGTATTTCTGTGATCTGGCTCTGTTTTGAATTTCACAAACACAGGCCAAGATAGCATAAATCTCAGCCTGGAAGACAGTAATATTCTCCTAGAGACATGCTGAGCCTCCTGTCCTCGGATTGCCCATAGACACCGGCCCCAGTCCTCCCATCCTGCATTCTGGACCCATCTGTATACCAGACAAGCCCTTTAACCACAGGTGGGGGCCCAGTTGCTTTTGTCCATTCTTCTCCAGTCAGTAGAGTAACCCTATATTTGGGTTCAAAATTATATGCTGGCCTCATAATGTTGTTCCCCATACTAAATATGGGATCCGATTTCTGAAGCCGCTTTAATATGGTACTATGACCATGATCAGGGTGTAGGTAAGACCACCCTCCTAGACTTCAGAGCCGATGCGCAGCTGCCCTTGCCTCGCCGTCCACCACCAAGCCAAGTGGCGGGAGACAAGTGAGTGCCTCCATGGCACTCGTTGGCGTAGTGCGCATAGCCCCGGTTATCCCCAGACAAACAAGTCTCTGGCCTCTACTTAGTTGTTTTTTGGCACTGGTTGTTGACATCCAGTCCACCACACTAAGGATGCAAAGGTGATGGATGGTCTAATGATAGAAGGGTAGAGCCAATAAACAACCCTAGGTCGCAGGCCCCACACTGTACCAAAAGACCTTCTACAGGCCCACATAGAATTTTGAGCCTTCACCACCTTTTTGTTTACATGCTCCCGCCAGGTCAGCTGGGAATCTAGGGTCACCCCCAGATACCTGACCGACTCAGAACGGTGCAGAGTGACTCCAAACAGAAGAGGTTCAAAGAAACCATCCAGTTTCCTCTTCTTCGTAAAAACGACAAGGTTGGTCTTATCTGGATTGACTGACTGACAGACAGACCTACCTCGTCGCACCACTTCCCGACAGTGTGAATAGCCCCTTGCATGAGCTCCGACACTGTGTTTGGGAATTTCCCTCCTGCCAACAGACAGATGTCATCGGCGTAACCTTGACAATACACCCTGCCTGTATTGAGCCTTGCTATCAAATCATCGACTACAAGGCACCGCAACAGCAGTGATAAAACACCTCCCTGCAGGCATCCCCTGGCTACTGCAACCCTCACATAGACATCGTTGAGAGCCGCCATAGCCAGCGGCCCTCCAGGGTGGCCCTAATCCACCGGACAGTAGTGGAGTTGACCCCACTGCCGCACAATGCAGTACACATGGAGTCAAAAGAGGTATAATTGTAGGCTCCTTCTATGTCCAGGAAAACACCCAGAGCTAATTCCCGCTGATCAAGCACCTTCTCCACTCTCACAATGAGCTGATGAAGGGCTGTTTCAACGGATTTGCCAGCCTGGTAAGCATGCTGATTGGGATGCAACGGTTTTATAACCAAAGCCCTGTCTCTTATATACCTATCCACCAACCTTTCCAACGTCTTAAGCAGGAACGAAGTGAGGCTGATGGGTCTAAAATCTCTAGGCCCAGTGTAAGAGTTTTCCCCGGCTTAGGTATGAACACTACCTTAACCTGGCATCATATAGCTGGGACATAGCCCATAGCCAGGCATGCACGAAATATCTTAACCAGGTATGGAATAACAATTCTCGTTCCCTGCTGAAGCAGAGCCGGAAATATGCCATCCATTCCTGGGCTTTTGTATGGCAAAAAGGTATTAATTGCCCACTCCACTTTTCTATAAGTGACCATCTCCGCCACCACCCCCCAGTCCTGTTTGCTGGTATGGCAGGCGGTCACGGAGGCTACCACCCCCTTGAAAAGGTATCGAATCTGGGAAGTGGGTTGTCATCAACAGCTCCAAGGTTTCCCCTTCTGACTGCGTTCGCAGACCCGATGGAGCCACCAAAGAGCTGAGTTTGGCTTTTGGATCCCTTGACAGAGCCCTGTGTAATCTTGCCGACATGGGCAAATCACTTATGGAGTTGCAGAAGGCCCTCCACGAATCTCTGGAAGCCTTCCTTACCTCCTTTTTATCTCCTCTGAGCCTCCTTATAGCGTTCCCAACGTTGAGGATTTCCACTCCTACGTCCCTTATTGAAGAGCCGCCTTACTTTTCTTCTGAGGGACTGTAACTTAGACGTCCACTTTAGAGAGCATCTACCCTTTCTCCCAACCTTGAGAGGACAGTTATCTTCATACGCTGTAATTAGAGCCCCTTGAAAGAATGCAGTTGCCAGCCCCAATCCAGCCTCATCTTCAACATCTATCCTTGGTCCCTGCTTCAGCCTGCTCTCCAGGTCCTCCCAAAAGGAATCCCAATTGGTGCTCCTTGGGTACCTGAAGAAGCTTGCCGGAACTGATCCCACTAATTTGAACATAATATGTCTATGATCTGAAAGGGAGGGCTCCGAGGAGACCTCCCAATCCTTAATTCTCTCTAGGAGTTCGCAAGATCCTAGGGTAATATCAAGCACTTCCACCCTCCTGCTATTGCAGAAGGTGGGTTCATTGGCCTGGTTAAGGATCTCCAAATTTGTAGACTTCAGAAATTCCACCAGGGCCACTCCTCTATCATTGCAGCTTGCACTCCCCCAAACTGCATGATGACAGTTGGAGTCGCAGCCCACAATGAGTGAGAGAGTTTTCTCTTCACATTATCGCACAAGTTCCTCAAACTCCCTTGTTGGGGGAAGATCCTCAGAATCGAAGGGCAAATACACAGAGCAAACAACTACACTTCTCTTTTCCTTGCCCTCATCATACTTTATCTGCAATGCTACCAGGTCCCTGAAAGAGAACCCTGGTAGCATCCATATGTTCCTGTTCTTAGCCAGGATACATGTTCTCGGTCTATCTGTTCCGCTTCCACAGAACAGGGTATACCCTGGAATATTAAGACCCATAATACGGCCCTCGCATAGCCACGGTTCCTGTACCAGAGCCATATCTATTCCATTCACAGCGACTGTCCTAGAAAGAACCCTGGATGCAGCGATACTATGTTGTAGGTTAGCCTGGACAAATGAAATGCTACTCACCATATCGTGTCCGGCCTGGCCTCTTCTTCTTACTTCTTCCCTTCTGGCTTAACGCCAAGAAGGGAGAAAATTGCCTGCCCCACACCGCTGAAGGGCCTCCACTTCAGCCCTTCCAGTGTGGTCACAGACTGTGAATCTATACTGAGCACAAGGCGTACGCCTTAAGGTTCCTCCTTGCGCTCATATACCCTCCACTGATTGGTATCCAGTCCCTGGTTCAGCCTATGCAGCCGCTGAAACAGACGCTCCGTGTTCTCCCCGGGGCCTGGAAACCAAGCCACTACTCTTTTATTATGTTGGGAGTGCCTGTAATCCCACCATCCTGAGCTTTGAGCTCTCCCCCACATTCATCTTGGGCACTTCTCTGCCCAGCCAATCCTTTGTTTCTTCATCGAGGCACACCACAATGGCGGCCCCTTTTGCCCAATAGGTGTCAACCAGCTTGGGAGTGAACCCCTCTTCAGGGAGCCCATCTACCAGCCCACCGATTGCCCGTTGGATCTTTTCAAAGTCGTCTTTCGTGACTTGCACCTTCGGATAGCCATCACACATGATGGCCATCCTCAGGCCCTCCTGAGTAACTCTGGCGTAACTAGGTTGCCCATTGCTCCGGGGCCTCTTAACCTGCCTGTCCTCAGGCGTACTGCCAGAAGTTCTCTGGTGCTTACCTTTGCCCTGGAGCCCAGACGTACTGGGCTCCTACAAAGTCTGTGTCTGGCCGCCTTGAGGCGGGGGTTGGCTGCAGGCAGAGTCCCCGGTAGGAGCCCCCACCTGTCGAGCCTTCCTAGCCTGCTTTTTAGCAGCCCCACTATGATTTCTTTTCCGCCATAATTGTAGAGTGCCAACCTTCTCTGTCAGCACCTCCAGATTTCCGGTGTCATCCCTATCTGGGGACATGTTCCCCCTTCGGAGTCTAACCCGTCACCGGCACACCTAGATTCTGTCCGCTTGCCCGTTGCAGAGCCTCCGGACACAGGAAGTCCCCATCACTGGAGCCATCCCTAGAATCTTTACTGGAGTCCCCAGTTAAGGAGCACTCCTTGGGTTCTGGATCAGTATTGGTTCTCTCCATCCTGGTCCCACGAGTAAGGGAGAAAAATTCAGTCCACCAGGCAGAGTGCCCATACTTGGTAAGGCTACAATACAACTGGGAGGTCGCCTGGTATCCCAGAGGGCGCCGTTTGTGACAGATTCACCCACTGCCATTCATCCCATAGGCACGGCACTCACATCGTGGGATTGGGGATTATTTTTCAAGGTTTACTCCTTTAGATCCGCTGTGTTCTGCACAAAACAGGGCCACCTCCAGTAGGTTGTGATTCTTCACCATGCACAGATGGTCTGGGGTGAGAAGAGGCTATATATGACGCATTCATCACGCCTGAGGAAAATGGCAGCACTCTTATCGGACCAGAGCCACCACCCTTCAGCAGTGGCCCCAATCGGCTGCCCCATGCCAGGCCTGACCTGGGCCGGTGCCATCACCTCACGGCAATGACCCGACCAGGGCTCGAACCCAGCACTCGTCCCCTTGTTCCCCTACATCCCTGGTGGGAAGTATATTAAATTCCGGAATCCATACCGAAGGCTTTTATTTACACTTGCTGTTAATCTGATAATGTTATTGTGGATGTTGAATATTGGTCAGCTGTCTGTTGAATTTCCCCCAAAAAGTAATTCAATAAGATGTACTAGAATGGAAATATAAAATGTAGACTAATTGTGAAGTGTACCTTGTCATGACAGATGTGAAGTTTGGGGATAATACAGTATAGTGAATCATTTTTGTCATTTTAAGTTATTACCAGTTTGCAGGCCAAGGAATTCAGCTGTGACTACTTTTTGATTGTTTTATTACTGTAACCTATATTTAAAATAACACAGTCATGAAGTTTGTTTTGGTAAATTTAACATAAGTGTATTTGCTTTAAACCATCTGTTGAACTTGGTAAATGCACAGTTAATGCAATTTTGATATTGGCCATTTTCAGGGTGATATGCAGTCGAACCCACTTATAACAACATTGATTTATACGACACCACATGTGTAGTGTCAGATAATTCTGTGGTAGCAGTTAATTTTTCACTGTATCCATAATGTTTTACTCCTTGGTGATAATGATGCTTGTTTGTAATGACACAGAATATTCAGTCTCCTTCATTTCATTTCATTTCATTTAGTCCAAATATCATACATATGATAGTAGACTCATCAATCTCTAACAATATAATTTAAACAACATGTAAAGTAAACTTTTCAGAAGTCTCTTAAAAATATTCAACCAAGTAATTTAAAGGGAACTATATATTTAAAATATATTGTATCCTTAGGAGTTAAAAAAAACATGAAATATTTTGAGTTACAAAATACAGATTCTTCTATTGAGTAAAAAGAGTGAAGAAGGAGAAACATTTTCAACTCTTTCTTAAAGGCTTTATAATTATCAGTTTCTTTTATGTAGCCAGGAAGTTTGTTGTACACTTTAGTCCCCATGTTTATTACACTCTTTTTGTCTATATCAGTTTTATGTGATTGGATGTGGAAATACATCTTCCTTCGTGTATTATAATTATGAATATGAGAATTTATCTCCAAAGACTGACAGTATTTTGTTATAAAATAGGTCACTTCCAATATGTATAAAGAAGCCAAAGTGAGAATACTCATTTCTTTAAATAACTGTCTACAGGACATTCTTGAGCTAACTTCAACCATTGATCTAACCACCCTTTTTTTGTATTCTGAATGTTCTTGTATTTAATTCACCCCCCATTCCCCCCCAAAATAGAATGCCAAACCGTAGAAGCGATTGAAATTTTGTAACATAAATATGTCGTATCATATATTGACTCAAAATCTCTTTTAGGGACTTTATCATATAGGATACCTTACCCAATTTAGTTGCTAATGACTGTACATGAGAGTTCCATTTTAATGTCTCTGTTATATAGATACCAAGAAATTTTGTCTCGGCTGTATAGACCAAGTTCATTTTATTAAAAGTGACTTGAGGTTTTACCGGAAACTTTATTTGTCTGTTATGAAACGATATAACCACTGTTTTACCTACATTTATTACAAGATTGTTCCTATTGAACCAAGATTCTAACTCTGTAGTGACCCTATTAATTTTGCTTTGAAGCACACCTACATCACTGTCAGTAATTAGCACATTTATATCATCGGCAAACATGACCAACTTTGTACCATGAATATTTGAGGGAAGGTCATTTATATACAGTAAAAACAACAATGGGCCAAGTACCGATCCCTGTGGTACACCTTGTTTGATGTCCATAAAAGAGGATCTACACCTGTATACCCTAACATTAGTAGGGTCACTTTGATTAATCTCAATAAATTACCTTCGGTTTGTCAGATAAGACTTAAGCCATGAGTTCGCAGTGCCTCTTATTCCATAAGATGATACTTTGATTCCATATATCATAGGCTTTAGTTAAATCAACAAATATTCCAATAGTGTGGAGTCCTTTATCTAGGGATTCCTGAATGATTTCAATAAATGACTGAATAGCTGTTTCAATACATTTCCCTTTTCTAAAACCATTTTGAGCTTCTGTAAATATCTTGTTTTCAAACATAAAAGGTATCAACCTATTGAACATCAATCTTTCCAATAATTTGGCAAAGACAGATATTACTGATATTGGCCTATAGTTCTGAATATCATACTTGTCTCTGTCCTTATACAAAGGTTTCACTTTTGCTGTTTTCCACTCATTTGGGAAAACACCTGAATTCAATGATACATTGTACATATTTGTCATTGGCCCTTTAATTATTTGTATACATTGTTTAACTAGACTTTTGGGTATGTCGTCATAACCTGCAGTATGCTTGCCTTTCAAGCTGTTAGTAAGACTGACCACTTCTTCGGTTACAGGAGGGATAAAGATGGAATTTGAACAATGTTTTATCTCTTGGTGTAAATTCTTATAGCTCCCTGTATTGATATTTTGCTTTACCAGCTCTTCTACAGTACTTGTAAAGTACATATTTAGTTGAGTTATTTCAGTGGGATTTGAAATAATATTTTTTCCTATCCTCAGTTCCAACTTATGATCATTTGCTGGAGCTTTACCAGTTTCTCTGTTTACTAACTTCCACATGGCTTTTGTTTTGTCTGTTGACTCTATGACATACCTATCATTGTCTCTTTTTTTTGCTTCCCTTAATACTCTTTTGTATAGTCTTTGATTTTTTTATATAGTCTAGAGCCTCCCTCGTAAGGGTGAATTTTCTTTTCAGACTATTCAAGACGTTTATTCTTTTGCTCGAAACTATCAATCCCTTTGAGAGCCATCTTTTATTTACTGTATCCCTAGATTTTACCCTCTTACAAGGGAATGCTGTATTAAAACAGTGCAGAAAGGTATCCATAGAAGCCTTTAAGGAAGAGTTTACATCTGAGTGGTTAAATACTTCATTCCATGATTGCTTTGACAGTAAATTTTTGAATTCTTCAACACTGTTGTTAGTAAACTGCCTTCTCATAACTATTTTGTTTCTCCTATTTCCTTTACCAATATTTATTTTTATTATCTGTGCTAGATGATCAGAAAAGCCCAGGTCAACAACATTTGCTCTTAATTCTGGAGTATCTTTGTTTATTATAATAACATCTATCAAAGATTCAGTGGAGGAGGTTATTCTTGTCGAGGATCTTACCGTATTTATTAGATCATGACCCTCTAACAGATTCTGTACTTCTTGCACCCGTACGTTATCCAGCATAAAGTTTAAGTTCCAGTCACCACATAGAAGTAGCTTTTTATTCCTAGATTGTACTATCTGAATTATTAATTCAAGATTTTGAGAAATATCCAAAGATTACTATCAGGTGACCTATAAATACGTACAATGATGTACCCATAGTCCACCAATTCAGTTGCAGACATTTCAAAATCCTTCTCAATACCAATACCCTGAAAACAGTTTAGTTCTTTAGTACAGATCCTTTTTCCACATATATACACGATCCACCATGGTCATAATTCTTTCTGCTGAAGTAACTCACTAACTTATACTGTTCTATCTGAATTAATTTTAGATAGTCTTCCTTTACCCAATTCTCTGTAAAACATAACACATCAATATTCTTCTGACTCGATTTTAATACAAGATCTAATTCAATTAGTTTATTGCTTATACTTTGGCCATTTTGATGCAGAACTGTGAACTTTGAGTCCTTAGTAACATTTTTATTCCTCCTTTCCTTTTCTTCCCTTCATGACATTATAACTGAGTTCGACTGTATAATGTTACTAGTACTGCAGGGGTGCACAAATCCCAGGTGCCAGTTTGCCCAGGCATTTTGTACGGGGCAACCTAATGTTTGTGGGTCCTTAGTATGGAACTTGCTTTATGTGACCTTTCTGGTGCCTAGGATTTTGAGGTGGCACCTAGATTTTGCGACATTTGTGGCAGGTTTCAGCATGATTGTCATGGTGAAAACTAATTGTTATAAAAATAATAAGTAATATATGTAGAAAAGGGCTGTTTAAATTTAACGCACATAAGGAACTCTGTATCAGCCATTTATCACCATTGCTATGCATTTTCCCTTTACAATGTCATTGTGACGGTCCAGGAAAATCAGGAGGGTTTGGAATTGAGTAATGAACACCAGCGTGTGGTCTGTATTGATGATTCGTTGGCCAAAAAGTATACTCATCGTAAAGAAGTACAGAAACTGCTACATACTTTAAGGAGGTTGTTGGAGAATACTCGTAACCAGAATGCAGGAGAAAATCATGACAAAGAATGCACACAGTAAATCCTTTGAAGGGATGGAAATATCAGATATTTGGAAACAACAGTAACGGAGGATTAAGAAATTACGTTTAAAAATTCATGTAGACTGCTGCTGCTATTTATTTCAGAATATTTTTGTCATCTGATTTCAGATTGACTTATGAGGAATATAATTTTGTTTTGGTATTGACGCTCTTGAGTGCTTGAATTTTCCCACATGTTCAAAGGATTTAGTGATGAATCTTCCTGTAATCTGCTAGTGAGACATGAACTCGCCAGTTTTGGTGCCGAACATCATGTAATTAATTATATCTGCTGTTGGTTGGTCCCAGTTTAAATTCTAGCCTTCTGCAGAGCACTACAGGCATTTAATTCTGCCATCGAAGGGTTAAACAATATTACTGTTCCATATTGATGTTGAGTTTTTATGTGTAATTTTTTGAGTTCGTGTCTGCATTCTTGTGGACTTTCTGTTATCTATACCCATGAATCTGAAAGGGAAACAGTTTTCAGATTTCCGGTAGAGATTTGACCATGACTTGGCAGTGTAACCATTAATGGAGGAAGTGCTGCTGTGAAATTCCAGAAGGCTGAGTCATCACATTATGGCCACTTCCATGTGGTGTGGAATAAATAACATTACCACACATAGGTTAGGTTGATTGCAAGCTTATTTTTTTTTTTAAATTTGTACTCTCATTTGATTATTAGATGAGCAGATGACTATGTGCAAAGATGTGACTAAACTGTAAACATATTAATCAACAAAACCATCCCGCAGAGATTCAGTTCTAATATATGAAGCAGTCATTGCCATGACCTATTTGGTCTGATATATCCAGATTTTGGTGGTCTGCTTTAAAGTGAACACTGGAGATTATGAGAGTAAGAAACGTAAATTTTGCACTAAATGAAATTCAAATTCTGTATGAACCATTCATCATAATCACAGCAGTGTTACAGCACACTATGAGCCTTAGGCACCTGTAGATCTTTCTCCTGCAACTCTCTGTCCCTGGTCACTGTCCACCACCTTTGGTTCCCCAGCTTCCTCAAATCCTTCACTAAACCTTCCATTCATCGAAGTTTAGGTCCCCCCACTGCTCTTCCTTCCAGTCTTAAATTTGTGATGCATATGCATATTTCATTATTATTCATCCTTTGTAAATGTCCTGCCCGTCATAGCCTTGCTATTTGAACCATTCTGATAATATCTGGTAAGCAGTAAGGCTGTTACAATTCTTGAGTGTACCTTACTGTCCATTCTCCTTCCTCTTGCATTGGACCATACATAATATAAATCTAATTTTCTGGACACTGGTTGTCTGAATCACCAGTTATCCCGATCAGCTTGGCCATTCGGGTAACTTTGTCGATAATTCTACAAAACTAATTTGCCTTGAAATTACTTGCCACTGCTCTTCCTTCCAGTCTGAAATCTGTGATGCTTATGGACATTTCATTAGTACCCATCCTTTGTAAATGCCCTACCCATTGTAGCCTTGCCACTTAAATCGTTCTGATAATATCGGGTGGCCAGTAAGGTTGGTATAATTCTTGAATGTACCTTATAGTCCACTTTCCATTCTCTTGCATCGGACCATATACAGTATAAATCCAATTATCTGGACACGGGTTATGTGGATCGTCAATTATCCAGATCAGCTTGGCCCTTCAGGTAACTTTGTCGACAATTCTACAAAACTAATTTGCCTTGAAATTACTGGTTATCAGATCAAGTACAGTACTGTAAAGTGTTATGGCTGTCTAGAACTTCACATCAAGTGTGGTCAAAAGGTTTAGATGCAGGTATTTACTGTAAATAGTAATAGCCAAAGGAGCTTCCAAATTAGACAAGGAGTTCCCAATTGTCCAGTACATAGAAGGAATCATGTATTAATGTTTTATTTGTATATAAATAAATATATAGCCTAAAATAGCCATTTGTAGAAATTTTTTTTTCCACTTTAAACTTCCAGTGTAGCCTGTTTTCAAAGAAAAATCCAATTATACGGATTTTCTGTGTCTCCAGATGGCCCATGGTCCCAATTATTCTGGATAATTTGAGTCATACTGTATTTTACATAATATTTTCCTTTCAGAAGTACACAGGTGTAATTCATCTGATTGTGTTAATGTACATGTTTTGCTTCATTGTATCAGAATGGGCCTGACAAGGGTTTTGTATATCCAGACCTTTAAGTAAGGAGTTGTGATTTATAAGGTCTTTGTCATCTATAATACTAGTTATACCTTACTTGCATTCTGTATTCATCAACTCATTTCTTCCTACATGTCATGTACGAACCAGTACGTTTGCATAATTTGGTTTCTGATACATCTGATGTGTTAATTACTGTTGCAAAACCTTCAATATCAATAAGCTGCTATCAAGTTTGTTGATCTGGAGTGGGTTGTGGAACCAAGGATCATTTCTTTCTGTCAAGCATAAGGGTTAATTCTTGTGTAGATTGTGGGGCTGGCTAAACAAGTGGACATGTCAGAGAGGCAAGTGGAACGTTGGTTACGTCTCAGGCATTCACAAGATAAACCATCAACATTAACAAAATTTTGTGAGACATGGTAAGTTGTGGCATGTCATATTTATGTAACTGTTAAGTGCATGTGAAAATGTTGATTGTTTAAGTGAAAAGAGTTATGTTTATTTCCAGTTGGCGATGGTTATACTATACATTTGCATTTTCATATGGTGTGTTCTGCTTATGGGATAAGCCATGGTTATGGGATGTGAATCATTGTTGGTATGATTACCCTCACCAGGTATGTTCCATTTTGTCTGTAAGTAAGAAGAATTTTAGTTTTTAAAAATATTGTAATGTAAATTAAATATGGACTAATTGGGATTTTATTGTTATTTCACACATACACTTCAGTTTTGCAATTTAGAATAATATGGATAAGTAGAGAGAGTCTCTTTTAACACTGACCAAAATGCCACAGCTGTCATGGGATGTTATGATTGATGCAGAGTTTGTGTGTGAT
Organism: Coptotermes formosanus; assembly: GCA_013340265.1. NCBI lineage: Eukaryota > Metazoa > Arthropoda > Insecta > Blattodea > Rhinotermitidae > Coptotermes > Coptotermes formosanus. Next base: position 1,511,393 of record BLKM01001775.1, read on the forward strand.
GAAGCTACATTGCTGTGGTCATAGATGTAAGTGACACTCTGCAGTTCACATGGGGCTTGAAATAGTTACTGGATAAGAATAATTACTTCAGCAGTTCAGCATCAGGGATGATTTTCTGACAGTAAGTGTAATTAGTGGCTGGTAAATTAAATGTTCAATGAGTGTGAAACTTGGCCCCACTATGAGGCAGTGATGGTGAATGATGGTACTTGAAAAATGCCAGGGAGAATATTTTGATCCAAGAGAAGTGAACGTAAAAGGGAAGAATATCATACTTTATAATCATCAGCTGTGATTAAAACATGGAAGTTTGTCATCCTTGATACCTTCAGGCCCATTTTGACTGTTAGAAGGGTTACCAAAATGTTTCCATCATTGTTGAGGTCTTCTTAGTGTACTAATTCTCATGTTTCGTATTAATGAATGGCAATTAGAAGCCTGTAATAACTTATTTTTGTTTATGTGGTCGTGATTTATAGATCAGTGGTTAATGAAATGTGCATCTTTGGTGTTAATTAATGTTATACTCCTCTTCCCCTGCATCTCCCTCCACCACCTGCACCACCACCACCACCACCACCTACCCTCGGCATTTTAGGCCAAGTTGTCCTTTATTGCAGACCTTAAATGTATACATCGTACTTAGAAGGCGTTTTCTGAGTGTTTTCTCTTTGTGGATTGATACTTGTGAGGATTTTACTATCACGTCAGAGTATATTCTTTCAACATGTATTTTATGCTTTTCTCTGCAGGGGTGTATAAAAATGTGGTGTTTGTGAAGTTCATGTTGCTGTCTACATCATTTCACTTTTTCTTATTTAAAAAGGCTGTAATTTGCTTTTTGCCTCATGAAACACATTTCATTGATATCTGCTGTAAGAGATCATGAGTTGTGATGGTTCAAGCTTTGCTGTGATATGATAAGGACCTACTTTTTTAAATGTTTTAGAATTGTGCAATTTATATGAAATTTATTGTTGCTTGTGAATCTGCGTCTCACAGGCAGACCTTGCTGAGATGAGATGGAATGATCATACATAGCTAGTTCGTATGTCAGAATTGGTAATAGTATTTCCCAGTCCTTTTTGAAATCTTTTATTAACATAGGAGCAATTCAGATATGGTTTAGCCGACCACCCTTCTTTTGAAAGGAAACAGCCTGATGGTGTTAATGTGTCCATGAAACTGGACATAAGCATGCCACTATAGGCCACTCCTTATTTATATTTTTTAAATTACATTTTGTTGATGATATTAGGGTGGTGAACGTGCATGCTTGTGAGTGACATGGAAGTGACATTGTTGCTGCTTCATGCAGAACTGTGAAACTTGGTGTTGATATATATCTCAAAAACTGTGTGGATTTCCTTGAGGCATTTTTCAGAACTTCCAGTGGTGTTGCAAAATCTCTTTTCACTTTTTTTGTTGTGTGGGTATAACTGATGACCCATCATCATGAAAACTTATATAGAGACAGATTAATAACACACATTCAGGTTTTTTTGGGCTGTCAGTAAGTGAAGACTGTGTAGTGTCGTCTGATAGTATGACTCATGAATCGGCATTTGGAAGTACATGGTTAAGTCACTGGCACAGCCTGGAGGGACTAAGGAAAACCGTGGCCAACCTTAGAACAACTGATAAGGCTCATAAATGAATCAGGCATTTCCTGAACACAGTTACAATGTTACCACAGCGTCAGTCTATTTGGTAAATTATGTGTTACGCTCCTAATGTACATTAAAGTCATCATTAAACTGAGCTGACTACATGAAGTAGGCCTGTTACTTTGAAAGTGATACAGATTTCCACCTATTGGTTACTGGCCAGTCAGTGCTAAGTCCAGGCATCAAATTTCTACCTTTAATGTGTCTGCAGTGGCTTGAGTCCGTTAATGATAAGACACTGTACTGTCATGCAGTTGATGAAACCTTAGTGTGCATTTTGAGTTCACCATAAAGTAAAGTATGAGATGAACATATGATACTCAGGGTTCAGTGTACTTACAACGTTTTTGGCCTCCTGATCTGAATTATGGATGTGGTATTGCTGATGTAGCCCTTAACAGTTCCAGTAAGGAATCTGTGGTTTAATCAGTTGGTTGTACATGTACTAAACTCATTTTGTTGGTGTTTGGCCTCCAATTGCAAACAGACAGGAAGACCATATTTTTGTATGTATTACGAGTCAGTATATACCAGCTATGGAAAGAAATACTGTGTGCAGAAGAAAGTGCTGACACATTCTGTGTTTTAATAATGCTTAAAATAGTGCCACAGGTGGTGACGTATTTATATCAAAATACTCATTAAGCTTTGGAAATTCAGTACAGCTACACAGATATCCTGTATCTTGTAAACAGTGCATGTCAGGTGACCTATGTCACAAGCATTACATTTGTTCGCCCGAGAAAGTAAGTTCGAAGTTGTGTTCCTGAATTTTTGTCTTGAGTTCCTGATGCATTGCTGGACGTGTCTGGAAAATATGAGTCTTTAGCATGTTAGGGGGCTGTGAGGTCCAGAGATTTTGGAGGTCCAGAAAGTCACCATATCGAGAAATGAGTCGTCCTGGGAAAATGATCCACAGCATATCCATAGAAATGCTAGCTGTGTGGGATGTGGCAACTTTTATGCTGGAACCATATGTTTAACATGCATAAACAGTGCATTTTTAGGAGCCAGAAATTTCTGAAGCTTGTCCTGATAACATTGGGAATTTACTCTTAATGTTTTGTGATGTTTATTCTCAAAGATGTGAGGTCTGATGATGATGGAAGATGTTACACTGCACCACACTGTTAACTTGACAGAACAAAGGGAAGACTCATGCATTTCAGAAGGACATTTGTGACAGTGATAACGAAAGTTTTGCCTGTTTACATATCCTGAAAGATGAAAATGGGCTTCATCAGACATTATTTTTTCATTCATGATATTTGAAATTGTGTTGCATGACTCCTAAAAACTTCACATAAGCAACACACATTTGTACTGACCACTGTTTTATCTTAGACTAGTCTGCCAGTCATAAAGAAATCGCCGCTATCACTTCCAACATTCAGAACTTGCAGGTGTGCTAAAATATAAAGCCATAACAATTATGGTGATTCAGAATGTGTCAGCAGTTTGTGCCTCATGTCCTGTGACAATTGTGAAACCGAAGACGAGAACTCATACAGTATTGCTGTTTCACAGGAGGAACTTCAGAAGGCAATGTCTGACCTACTTTCACAGTAAACATATGTATTGCTCGTGAAGAAAGTCACCTGACAGATATTATTTTCAATATATAGGACATTTATGTAGTTGTACTGAATTTCCAAAGCTTTATGCATATTTTGATATTTTTATGTCTTCACCTGTGTTATTACTTTTAGTATTGTAGAAATATGAAATGTGTCAGCACTTGGTGCCACACAATGTAGAGTAATTTGTATAACAGAACATGTTACGCAACCTTGTCATTCTGTTTATTTGACACAGACTGGAGTGGTGACAGGCTAGATGGGCTTGGTTGGGATGTGTGTAAAGAACTGTAATGTTTGAAACATTGTCAATATTAAACTTCACCAGTTGTGCTGAATGGTTTGTTATGTACTGGTTTTTGTCCTTCTTAACAGAACTTATTTGCATGTCAGTTTTTTGTATTTACTTATGACATCATGTTGATAATTTCAGAGTGGAGAAGTGGAATGCACAGATAAATGTGATTATATAGAGAGTAACAACAGTTATATGTTATACCAATTTTCTTGGCGTTAGCATTAACCTTTCCTATTGTATCTGAACTAGGGCATCACTTCAGACTGTTGGTGGTATTACATGTTTTCACTGGCCTTTTATTGGTCATTGGCTGTATCACAATTCTTTGATGTAAAGCGGAAGGATTTCCGGGAAATGTTTATACATCACATAGCCACAATATGCCTTCTGGGATTCTCATGGGTGTGCAACCTCCATCGCATAGGAACACTGGTGCTTCTGGTGCATGATGTTGCTGACGTTTTTCTTGAGGTAAGTTACGTGTGTTGGAAATTTGTCTGTGAATTCATAAATGCCTATTTCAGATGCTTGCATCTTTGTATTAATCTGCTCATATGTTGCTCTGTAACTGTGTATGTGCCATTTTTTAAAAATATATGTGACATGTTTTTCAGTATTCAGTAATTTGCAGAATTTATCCATGAGTGCATGAATTTAGATCTAGGAGCTCACAAAGGGGCATGTAATGCCCATTACTCACTATGGAAAGGTCAGCATAACCAAATTTGTGCAAGACTAATACAGAGAAAATTTTTCTTTGCTACAGAATTTAAACTATCATGTAGCAGAAATGTTACTGTGTTCTATGTTAAGAAAATCCAGATTGCAATTTGTAAGGTGCAACACAATAGGATGTACAATGATTAGGGTTGTCGTAAAGGCATGAAAACATTTTCATGCTAGTTTGAGTGTTCACAGGTTTCAGTACAAGTAGTTTCCAGTGGGTTAAAATGTTATATTCACTTTAATGTATTTGGTAATTAAGGAGAGAAAGAATACAGTGCCTAGGTTCACACTGATGGATCACAAATTCTTATTTGCTTACAAGAGGAATTTCTAGTTCATTAAGTTAAAATACAGTGTTTGTCACATTATTAAGAGCATGCCTATCAGTTTATGTGCGGTAGTTATTGTAGTGGAGACCGAAAAAGGTATTCAGAAAGACTCAACTCGTTAGAGCTCTGATAATGGTCTATTAGTTTACTGAAAAGACTGTTAGAATGTAAATTTTACAATACAGTCTCTTTTATTTGAAATAGAAAAGATCAATAGGCTTCTTTCACAATCTGTGATTTATTTGTCAAAATAGAAGTAATGGCTGAATATATAGATGTTTTTGGCATTTACTGTTGTAGCAGTAAAATTTACTGTGTTACACAATTAACATTGTTCATAACTAAGTAAAACTGGACTAGATTGTTCAAGGTCAAACAAAAAACTGTAGGCGTGACTCACAACATTAAGATAATGTTTTCACTTTCTTCTTATAGGCAGCCAAAATGATGAAGTATGCAAATTACCAGAGGGTGTGTGATGTGTTATTTGCGATATTTACATTGGTGTGGATTACAACACGTCTTGGTATCTATCCTGTTTGGCTAATTCACAGGTATATCTGAACTGTGTTTTATAGAACCTGAAGGAATCATGATGAGTGCTTCAAATATTGTGTGTACTGATGAATAATACTTTTTTTTTGTTCTGAAGTGCACACTAATGTCTTGTTAATTTCCCTGCTGTCTCAATAGTACATGAAGAAAATAACGGGAGGGTAGGTGGCAAGTTTGGTGTAATATTTTTAAAAGGAAATAAATGTAAATGTCTTAGGGAAATTACCACACATTGAGTTATCCATAAGGTACAGGTGCGTGAGGTACAGGGCAACAAATCAGCCTGTAAGAGGATTGATCAGGTCATCACTCATGTGACATATCATCCAAGTGTTTCATTTTACATGTGTCATGACATCTAGAGACTTCTGGCTGTGTTAGGAACCCAGCTATTGACCAACCTTATAATATGTGTATAGCCTGGAAAGGGAATTTTGTAGTATAATGCAGTCTGTTATAGTAAATTTTTATGGCATGCTGTGGTGTTCATATACTTCTATTCACTGTCATTGTTAATGGTATCACTAACATCTGTCACAAAAAGCTGAAGTTTTTGTGACTGTTGTGTAAGCATGAAAAGTAACCCATTTGAACATCATATTAGTCTGTCAGGATGTTGGAAAGATTTGTGTTTGATAACCAGTCAGTGAATTTCCTGTTCCTGACAGACTGATTTGAAGAGTTCCACTGGCATCTGAAATTTACAATATGAATGTTTTGTTTTTAAGTATTAGCATAGTAATGGTAAACATTATATTTAAGATGCATATTCTAAAATGTAAAAGTGGAAATAAAGTTGTTAATTTTACAAAAGCAATTCCATTTTAGGACAACTACCTTTATTATAAAAACAATTCTGTTTTTACAACATTTTCTACATGTTTCAACCTATAAGGTTATCATCAGGTGGAGCTGTTACAAAAATGTACTAAGGAAGGCTGAGCTAATATTGAAAGAGGCCTGTCTGTTACATATCACTTTGATATTAATGAAAAATAACAGCAATTAATAACATGGCCTGAAGGTGTAATAATCATAAAACATCCCTTTGCTCAAATAGTTGCATGCTTATGATTTTTATAGGTTCAGGTCATGTTTTTGATTGTTGTACTTCTCATTAATACTCATGATAGTCATATGTAAGAGAGAGGCTTATTTCAGTATTAGTTCAGACTTCTGTGTTATAGTTTTGTAACAGGTTTTCCTGATGATGACCGTCCAGGTTGAAAAATGTAGTGAATATTGTAAATATGGAATTGTTTTTATAATAAGGTGTATGTGTTGGGCTGGATTGTTTTTGTAAAATTGAGTTACAGTAACACAACAGGATGTCATCTCCGAAGACTGTAAAGTTGGCCCCATACATGCGAAGAAGACACGTAAGGATAGTAGAGGTACAGCACTAAGTGAAGGTGATTGGTCAGCCTCTATTTTCAGATCAGTGCCAGTTGTACTGTTTAAGTGACATACACTTGTGTTTACTGTTCATGATATTAATTTTCTGTGGGGCCATCAACAAAGATATGAGGAACCAGTCTGGCACTTGATAATGAAAGTTTTCTGATGCTTGATCAAAACATAATATGAAGCATGACTCAGTTGCATTGTGTCTAGCGTATACTTAAAATTTACTGTGGGTAGCTAGTAAATGAAAACAAAATGAAACTTGGTGCATAACAGTGTTTCTGTATTAACTTGATGTTATGTTTTTGTGTTCAGTACATTCATTGAGGCTCCAACTATTGTGCCACTGTTTCCTGCGTACTATATTTTCAACAGCCTGCTTCTCCTGTTATTCGTTCTCCATTTGTTGTGGACATATGTGATACTGAAGATAGCATATAATTCCATGGTTGCAGGACAGGTATGTTAAAACTGTTCTTTTGTAAAGTGTGTGTGTGTGTTTGTGTGTGCATGCACGTGCGCCCGTGTGTGTGCGTGCATGCACGCACATTTTGCAAGCCAGTGTCTGCAACTGTGTTTTTCAAGGGTTTGATGTGGTGGCATTTTTTTAACCTTTATTGGCTGTGTTGCAATTTTGCAGCAGTGTATGTACAGTGAAGTTATCTGAGCATTGCAATATTACATCACTAAAATATCCCTTTCTTTCAGGTCATGTCCACTGCCCTTTATGAACTTGAATTGTATTTTCCAGCTGTAGGAGAGTCATTGATAATCAGAAAGTTGCAGTCTTATGATCATGCCATCCATGTGTATTCCATTGAGACAGAAGGACGTAAAAGAATACCCCTATGTTGTAGTTTGAAGGTGGAGAGGGAATGGTGGGGGAAAAACTGGGGTTTGGGTTAGATGATCATTTGTTTCAAATACTGACCCTGACATGCATATGCTGGTGGTCATTAGTATTGTATGGCGCTCAACGGAACATACTCGTAATTTTCTTCTTGTCACAGTGGCACAAATTTTGTGCTATAAAAAAGGTATTTAATGGGGCCTAAATTCTGGAAAATGACCAACTTAAGCAATCATACCTGTTGGTGGAAATAAGTGTGATGGAGACACTGTAGCAGCAGGTTATTCTGGTGATTTGTTCAGTAGTAGAGATAAAATTTACTGTAAGAACACAGTTCCCATCTTTCTTCTCTTGTTCCTGGAAATGATCCAACTGATGGTGGCAGTTGTTAATAAATACTATATCCACTGTTGGACTGACAATGAGGGCAGTTGCTCATGGCTTACTAATATTCCTGTATAGGAGATGTCTTATTCTTTTGGCTGTAATTAATGCAAGTAAAACATGATATCAGGGAAGCACTGAAAGGTCACTGATCCATTCATGAAAACTGATTTTATCACACTCTGAAGCACTAATATAAAGACCGAATTTTTGTATGATGTGCATTTTTTGTGCTGTTGTACTGTTCTTTATTTTGAAGGGCCGTGGCTGTTATGGTGGGCATTTTAAGTTTGCAGTTTATTTGTGTCACTGTAGAATTTCCATAAAATCTTAACTGCACTACATGTAAATGGGAACAGGAAATGTTGCAGTTTTTGAGAATTTGTGTGTAAGGAAAAACATGTATTATAAATTTCAGACATTTAAATATGACTGATATAATACAATGGTTCTACTGTACATGGATGAGCCTAAATAAATATTATCTATTACTGCATTATAATTTCTCAGGCTGATACTCATTATAATTTTTAAAAGATCACTTCAGTGATTGTAGAAGACATTCTAATTTTGTAAGGAAACAGAACACTCTTGTGTCTTGTTATTAACAGAAATCTGATAATGAATATCTCTCAAGTTTGCAGCCCTCCTATAATGTGATATTGTCCAAAACATCTCTTATGCAAAAAAATTTGGGAATCTTTGCTTTAGGATAAGTTCTGAGTATTTTTATTTTTACTGTATTGTGGAAATGCACACTTATAGAAGAGTTGAGGTTTTCGAGGTTTTCAGGGAAGAGAAGTTTAGGGTGTGGTCTGAAGGCTTGTGACACTAGTGGTTACCAGCTTTTTGGAAGAACCTGCTTTCTCCATCTTCAAGGTATGGAGGCAGCAGTTTCCTCCAAAACTTTGGTAACCACATACCAGACTACATGGTGTTGTGACCCAGAAGACCACAAACTACAAAATATGTATTTGATTTCAGATGGAAGGAGACATCCGGAGTTCTTCAAGTGAAGAGATCTCAGATGCATCTGGGAATCATGTTAATGTCTCTCCTGCATCACCAAGTAACCTGCATTTGCACAGCAATTCAAAAACTGAAGCTGATTAATAACCAGTGCTTGGTTTGGGGTTTTCCCAGTAAGGATTCTTATCTTCATATGAAAAATTCACAGAGACAAATATGAGAAAGGATAGATGGGGCAGATATTATAAATAAACATCACAAATTTGATTGACGCTTTTGGAAAGACCTCTGGTTGTTTAGGTAATGTACATTATTTACATCAAGATGTAACTTAAGAATTCTTCACATATTTGAAAATGTGTTCCTAAAGTTGCAGAGCATGCATTTTTTCTCTATAATTGAAGCTTGCACAGAGTAGCAAGTGTTCCTTATTGATCTTTGATGATCACATTTGGAATAAATGTTACTTTGATGTTTACAGATTAATGAGTGGTGTATATTACATACTAAGATATACAGGAATCTCAGGATGAACTGTGGATTAACTACACAAAATTGTTGTAGGTATCTTCCTTAAATTTCAGCATTGAATATTACTTCATACAGTCTTATTTTCCTGTACATATGGAATATATACTAGTCAAAACTGCTTCATGGGTACATTAATTAAAATATTAAATTGGTTCCTGGCTGAACAATTCAGTGGAGAAGTCTTACTGTTTTCTGCATATGTCTGTATGGGATCACTTAATAAAAACCATTCAACACTGGCAAGAAATGTACAGTGCATACAACCAAAAAAATGTAGTTCTTGTTTTTTGACCCTCAGATCTTCTATAAAGAGTGGTGTAAATTTTCTTAATGGTTTTTTACCTGCAGCTAGTAGTGTTGCCAAGGGGATCAGAGGTGTCTGTCATAGTCCTGTAAGTTAGTCAATCTGTTCTTTAGATACTGTTTTGTACATTTCTTTACATAAGTCGCGAAGAAAAGTGTGTGGCTTTGAGGGAAATACAACACAAGTTTTTAACAAGATGCATGATGTTCTACCTGTTGTACTTATGCAGCCCCTAGATGATGCATTTTTATGGTCATAATTAAACGGTGGAGTTAAGCAGATGGTAAATTTATACAGATTTGTAAGATGGGTACCAGATCAATTTGTAGTTGTGTGACTTTTTATGCATGTACTAAGAGTGTATTGCCGATAAATTTGTCAAAGTTGCAGTTGTATTTATCTCTGCTTTACGCATTGCTGGTGCTTGCTTCTCACAAACTGAAAAGAGTAGTTGAAATGTGTCTGTGTTTGTACCCAGTTTATGAAGAAGTATGAATTTGTGTGCATTCTTATTTAAATTGCTTTCTTTTTCCTCCAGTACTGTTCTTGTAACTGGTTGCTTGTCATTAAGTGTTCTTGACACTAATTCGTATTATGTCTTATGCTGTTGAAAGAAAGTTCTCTATATGACATTCAAATACTCGATTTTGTAGTCATCCTTGTATCATAACACATATGTGAGAACTGTTGCGGCAGTGTTTGAAGTACGTTAGTTATAGTGAATGAACGAGAAGTTTTGCTGTTTAATTAAAAAGTTAAGCCCCTTTTTAATTTAGAATATGAAATTGTAGCAGTACCAGTGAACTTTGGTGGAGGGGGAGTGTGTAACATAGTCTTATGACCCTGTTGAAAACTATGAGTGAAGTACTACTGTGGAGAACAGTTACTGTCATTCCTGTTGTACAGAATGGTGTAAATTTCAGACCATAGAAGTATTACTCAGAGCCATTTGACACTTGTGTGGGTTTTTTGTAGCAATGTATTTAGCTTGACAGTTCTTATCTCATTCCATACCAGCCTTTGGATTAACCACAACACAGATGTTTACCCTTGTATGTAGCATGTTGTCTTGATACGCCTTATTTTATTAATGTATACACATGTTTGTTATTTATATTGTATCATTTAATTTAATTTTCTTGCCTTGCCTGAATTGCAGCCATAGACTGTAATATTTCCTTTAGGATTACAGTTTCTTGATGTTGCAAATATGGCAAGAGTATTTGCCAGTTGCATAAATTAAAGAAAATGAATAGAAATTATGGTGACATTCATGTAAATAGAATTATGTATGCCTTAATTATTTTAAGAAGTACTGCATATTGCTGCATGCTGGGGTTGTGATTGCTTTTTCAGATCTCATGGTGAACTGGCAGTAATTGGGTTTATGCTGTATGTGAAAATATTTATAATAACCCTGCCATTTTGTTGTTGAGCAATGTATCCTGCCCTGGAGCTTATTCTTGATATTGTGTGAAGTATGCATTTCAGATTGGATCAGTTTTGCCTACAGGTAATGAATGAAGTGATATGTTTTTGTTGTAGTTCTGTATCTTGTGTAAAGAGGACCATTTCATTCTTACTTTGGAAAGCAAATTTCATCTGGCCAAAACCTGAAAGTGTGAGAATTAACATGATAGCATGATTTATGTGATATATGTCATTTAGTGAACATAAAAGGTGAACAAGGTATTTTGAAAAGTAAGGATTCATAATAATTTCTGGGAAGTCATTACATCTGGAATTAAGACACAGGATAAATTTATCAATCAAATAACATTAAATACCAACTGTTGTTATTTTCTTCCAGTGTGCGTGAGAGTTATTCAGTACACAGACACAAGTAGCTGCTCATTGCATGTATATGAAAATTTGTATAATTTTAACAGAAATTTTCCTTCTAGAAATATATTAGTACTGGTGTGGCTATAAAATAACGGGACTGATGTTAGAACATACTTTATTAAAAAAATTACACAATAGAAATGTTGTCACCCTCAATGTACTCCCCTCCCCGATCCCTACACCGCTCCATGCGCATCTTACACTTTTCGAAGCAATGCTGCAGGTCATCTTCTGATAGCTTATTCATGAGCTCTGTCGCTTTTGCCTTCACTGCATCTATGGACTCAAGCCTGGTTCCTTTTAATGCTGACTTGATCTTTGGAAATAAAAAAAATCACATGGGGCTAGGTCAGGTGAGTATCATGGATGTTCCAACATGGTGATCTTGTGCTTTGTCAAAAAAGTCTTGACAGACAGGGCGTTGTGTGCCGGCGCGTTGTCTTGGTGAAGAACCCATGAGCTGTTCTTTCACATTTCAGGTCTTCTTCTTCTTCTCACCTGTTCACGAACGTTTGTCAAAACCTCCTTGTAGTAGATCTGGTTAATGGTCTGACCTTCAGGCACCCAATGCATGTGAACAATCCCTTGGGTGTTGAAAAAAAAAGATCATCATTGCTTTAAATTCGGATTTTCTCTGCCGTGCTTTATTCTGCCTTGGTGAACTGGGGCTCTTCCAGTGCATGGATTGGCACTTACTTTCTGGGTCGTATTGAAAAAACCATGATTCATCACAAGTTATTACGTTATCTAAAAAGACTGGGTCGTTTTCAGTGTTTTGAAGAATGTCAGCATGAATGTTCATTCAAATTTCCTTTTGTTCAGGAGTGAGGAGTCTCTGCACCATCTTTGAACACACTTTTTTCATGTTGAAATTGTTATGTAAAATCTGTCGAACAGTTTCCTTGCCGATGTTAACTAACTCGGCAACTGCTCGATTGCTCAGACGACGATTTTGTCAAACAATTTCACTGACTTTTTTTATGTTAGCGTCTGTTTTTGATGTGCTGGGACGACAGGGGTGCTGATCGTCTCTGATCTCGTCCCTTCCCTCTTTAAACCTTTTAAACCACTCGAAAACTTGAGTACGAGATAGACACTAATCACCATAAACTTTCTTCAACAAATCGTACGTTTCTGTGGCGGATTTTCCAAGTTCACACAGAATTTCACATTGATGCGTCGCTTCATGTTTACACTTAACATGATTCTGACGGAGAACAAGAATATGATCCACTTCAAGCAAAGGCTACTGCCAAACTGTTTGCCGCACAACCTTGAAATTGCAACCATGAATGGAGGGGAGAGCACAAGCCAATACCACACACCGCTCGCTGTTGCCAAGTTTACAGGGAAGCGGAAAAAAATTAAATCCGGTTATTTTATAGCCACACCACGTATTATTGCTTGTTGCTTCGTGGTATTTTTGACAAGTACTTGTTTCCCGTTATCAGCCTTTTTTTGTACTTGCATTTTGATTTTGTAATTGTTTGTGAATGTGTGTCATGCAGTGCACATTCAGAGCCCTCAGACTTTATTCTGTGTCATTAAAAATACAGTGTGCCTCAGATCAGTCACAATTAAAAATGAACAAAACTATGAAGGCAGTGCAACAAAAGTTATCATCTTGTTGTTTGGCTTATTGTTTTATCTGGGGAGTTCAGTTGAAAACTGAACCCAGATGCATGACAATCTTAACAGCCCTACCTTTTCTGAAGATTATATGTATATAAATTTTGTGTGTGTGTGTGTGTGTGTGTGTGTGTGTGTGTGTGTATTTAAATTACTGCATGTTAGAGCAAGTGTTGGAAAGGACCTTCCTTAACTGTCAGATGTGCTTACTTTTGAAGCAGCTGAAACACCGGGAAGTTGAAGTCATATTCTAAATTTCCTTTGATGCTTCCCACATGATTTCTTCCTTACATAGGCTTGGACAGTGCAAATCTGCTGTATCTAAACGTACTGCATAGAATAGAATAGAATAGAATAGAATAGAATAGAATAGAATAGAGTAGAATAGAATAGAATAATTATAAGTGGTCAGGCCCTTAAAGGCCTCATGCGTGTAGACCTACAGGCGCTTTGTGCCCCCTAAACTACAGGTGCTTTTTTAAGAGTGTTGTGGCCCAACATAAGGCCACAAACACTCAAGTTATACATAGCAGAAAAATATTTCAAGTCCAGCTTCCAGCCCAGTAAACAGATTGGCTGAACCCTCCCTTGCTAGATACCCTTAGGTTCCCTGTGTGGAGCCTCCACAAAAAGAAATGCTCCATTTCCAGAGCTTTCTGATACGTGTCTGTCGGAGTCCTGAGAATGGGAGACCCCCTCCAGGTTCCCCTTATGGAGCCTCTATAGCATACTTAAGAACAAAGATTTATGTTGCACTCTGTATCATGCATATGTTACGCACAGCAGATTAAAGTGGTTTGTGTCAGTAAGGTGATTCAGTGTAACCCATACACACAATGATAGCCCTGGCAGTGTGCAACTCAGGCAGCTGCCATTGAACTGTGCTGAATCAGAAATTTCTAAACAGTAATTTAAAGGGGTATTCAGTAATCTGTTCACCAGGTGTTGAGCATATCTGAGAGTTGAAGGTCATTTGCAACACCTGCTGTAACCTGTAAGTTATATTGTATATGACACATATTATATGAGATAGTGTTGCTATTGTGCTTGCCATGCTTGGTTCAGTTTTCACCTGACCTCTCTCTATATAATGTCAGTTGAAAATGGTACAGTGAAAACCTTAGTAACTAAATGGCCAAAGAAGGTTATTAGTAATGTATTAGGAACAACTTTTTTAAAATAAGTACTTGTGTATTAGAGCTGTCCACTTGTATGTCATTTATATCTAAGGCTAAAGAAGTCCAGATAATTTTGGTCGATGTTCTTAAATGTGGTAAGAAGAAGTGTGTGTGTGAAAAATCACAGAAGTGTGTTTTGCTTTCCAAACCAATTTATGCAGAATGTGATGTGATGTATTTGTTTCCATTATTGAAAGCATTATTTAGCACATTCTTTACTTTGGGTAAAGATAGGCTACTTCTGTGATGGGAATGTGTTTCCATATGTTATTTAAAACTGTACAACTCAGGTCACCCATAATGGCCTTACTTGGTGATGACATATAATGATATTTAAAATAGGCCATTGTTTGCTGAAGCAATAAGAAGATCCTGTATTGGCTGGCAACACTGTACAGTTTTCCTGTTTTTCGGATCATAAAATTGTGTTTTTTTTTATTGCCCATGGGATAATGAGGTTGTGTTCTAACCAAAATACGACCATATGGAGTAATTTGTTTGTAGCCCAAAATAACCAGTGTGTCACTGTGGCCTGATCTGCAGCAGGTTGCTAGATATTAGCTGTGTTTTGTCTGTTACGTCTTCTTCACAATGCAGGCCTTATGCCAGTTCCATCTCTAAATGGACCATAATTTTATACATAAATGGTGTTCATAGTGTAGAATGGGTGTGGATTTTGTTTATTTTTGAGCAGGTAGAATTCATGCCTTGGTGTGTCTTCCAGTACCACATAAAGTCTACAAAAATTTGTCTCATTTAACATTTTGCATCTTCATACATTTTACTTTTTCAGGTGATATATTTAGTGATTCTGCAGTATAATGAGAGTTCAGACAGAGAAATCTTAAGATTACAGTAACATTACAGTGACCATTGAATATCTGCTGGTGAAGCATGTTTATGGATAAATGTATATGAACTTGGTAGCATCAGATGTTTTATTTCCCAGGTTTTAGCATTTTAGTCTGGTAGCATAACAGCTTAAGATGAATATGCTACTTTATTGAGCTTCACTATGGCTACAGTGAAGCATTTGTGGTTTCCTATAGTTTCTCCTGACAAACGTCAAGGTAATACTTCAAAATAGGTTTATGCTGTCTTCCACATCTCTTTCACCTGACCATTTTGCATGTTACTTGATAACCACAGACCCTCTGCAGTATAGGGTCATTAACCTTTAATCTCTTCTAATTCAGTAAAATCTAGTACAGTGAATTGGTTAGTGCCACATCAATTACACTAAACTGCAAGATTGTACTGAGGAAGATAACCCATTAGCAGTGGCATAGATGATACCTCTGCAGCCCCCCCCCCCCCCCCAGACATGCAGGATGCTAAAATGTATTGTCAGTTCTTTCAGACTGGATTGCGTTGTGACGGAAGGCCTAGAAGTAACTTCACTAATAATTACTGGGGGGCCTTTGATTATGAAGGCATGGGCCCCCAACTGGTTGTCTACACCACAGCCCACTCGTATGATATGTCTGGCATGTGCGAAAATCCTTGGTCATATCGTAGTTGGAGAACATGTTAATGTGACTGGAGTTTCTTGTGATTTTTGTCAGTCCCACCTAATGGCTTAAGATTTGGGAATGTTAGTTGATGGTTTTTTTCTGTGAATTACTGGTACCACCTCTAATTTGAAAATATTTTTGTCTCAAAAAGTAATCAAAGTGCTTCTGAACTGAAAAACATACTTAACACCTTCAAAACATACAGGAAATTCTGATTATAGGAACAGTGATATGAGAAACCAGAACAGAAGGTTATATGTAATTTCTGCTCCTCACAACGCTAAATTATGTAATTCTTTTTCTGGAAAAAAGCTTGCATTTATGACATGATGTGGAGAAGAAAAAGGCGGAGGAAGAGAAATAGATTGAAATTTGTAAAGTCTCTTATGAGCTACAAATGTGTGGAAAGATTGCAGTACAGGGAATTAGAACCTCCAGTACTGTTACGTAGGACAACATCTAATATGGTAAAGTTTGGTTGACATTACTGAAACGTCTCAACAAGGAAACTGCAGTTGGATTTCTTGAAACATTTCTGTGTGCATTCACATGAAACTCAGGCATAATGTGGTTCAAGACCAAGAATTGCAGACTGCTTTACTGCAGTCAGTTGTTTCTGTTTACTATCAGGAAATGTGTAGTCTGTTGTAAAATATGTGTCAACTTTGTATATCGTGTGTAAGTGCATACAAGTATAGTATATATATATATATATGTGTTTCTACTCCACACTGCTCAGATAATACCAAAGTTCCAAAAGTTGTTACTGTTATAGAAAGCATGACTTTACCATACGAGGATAATACTGCTAAGAATTACCATAGTAAGTTATACTTTACGAACAAATATAAACCAAATGTTGAGATTTTTGGAACAGTTAAAGTTTTATGTTAGGTATTTAAAAATTTTGTTCAAAGTTTTTGTACTATCTGCTGTCTAAAAATGTATAGATTAAAAAGTATATAATATTTATTAGTTGAGAGAAATACAGAGAGCTGTGCATGCTAACAACAGGTTTGCAGGTTTCTTGCAGTACACAGCCCATTCTAATGGTTCTACACTACCGATTGGAATGGAAATGAATGTGGAAAAAACCAAGGTATTGAGGATCTCAAGGCAACCATTCTCAGTACAGATTATGATAGCTCAAAAACAAGTGGAGAATGTGGAATATTTGCAACTGTTCGAGTAGCCTGATAACAAATGATGCAAAGGGTGCATGTGAAATTAAATCCAACATTGCCATGGCAGAAGCAGCATTCAACAAGAAGATTCTTTTCACAAGCAAATTGGACATAAATTTAAGGAAGACACTTGTAAGTGCTGCATTTGGAGCATAGATTTGCATAGTGCTGAAACTTGGACACTTCAGAAAGTAGATCAGAAATACCTAGAGAGTATTGAAACATGGTGCTGGAGAAGGACAGAGATGAGGAGTTGGAACCGATCGTGTGTAAAGTGAAGAAATATTACAAAGAGTCAAGGAGGACAGGAATATCCTACATACAATAAAAAAGAAGGAAGGCTAACTGGATTGGTCACATCCTGCATAGGAACTGCCATCTGAAACATGATATTGAAGGATGGATAGAAGGGACAGGAAGACAAGGAAGAAGACATACACAGCTACTGAATGACATTAAGAAATGGAAGATACTGCAAATTGAAAGAGGAAGCACTGGATTGCACTGTATGGATAACTTGCTTTGGAGGAGGCTGTGGACAGACTACATGATAATGGTCCATTCCACAGAAGTGTTGACTCAACTTTCTCTGTGTGCAAATATTTACAAGAGTCCTGCCTTCTACTCTCAAAACATTTTTGATTCTCTCACTTACATCTAGCCTTATGGAGAGTAAGATGATGAAGATAGGTGAGGTATAATTTTGCCTTTCTTTGATCTGGGTATGAAACTTTCGTATGTCATGTTGAGGGAAGAATGTAGACTGAGGACGTTTGAGAACAGGGTGCTGAGGAGAATATTTGGACCTAACAGGGAGGAAGTAATATGAGCCCGGAGGAACCTGCATAGTGTCAAGTATTAGGATGATCAGATTGAGGATGATGATAGGAGGGGGCATAGGGCATGTGGCATGCATGGGAGAGAATGGCAATGCATTAAGGTTTTGTAAGAAAACCTGAAGGGAAGAGGCCAATTGAAAGACTTAATTGTAGATGTGGCGGGGGGGGGGGGGGTTAATATTAAAGTGGCTAGGGAAAAAATACCATGGGAGGTGTGGACTGTATTTATCTGCCTCAGGACGGGGACTGGTGGTGGGCTGATAGGTTCCATAAATTACGAAATATTTGTTAGCTAGCCGTGCATCGATTAGCTTCACTGTTGGACGTGGCTGCATCCGTATCATTGTATGATATTTTGTGTTATTAGACAGAGGGTTAAATTTAAATGTCTTGCTAACATCAGGATTCAGTGTACTAGAGTGGCATGCTTCCACCATGTTTGTTGTAAAATGTGTCGCATGTTTCATGTAATGGCAGGTACAATATCCATGGATTCTTTATGTTGTATTTTCATCATGATGTAGTTTAACCTTTTAAAGCCTAGCGGTAACTTTACATACGACCAGGTTTAACATTAAAAAATTCTATGTGGTGCCCACATTGCGTTTATGTGTTTTGTACAGGTCTCAGAACAAACAGCAACTTTTGCCTTATAAAACATTAAGAGACTGGTTTTTATAACCGAAGAGCAGAGTGTTTACAGCGCGGTACGCACCGAGTCCTTATATAAAGTCCTTATATAAAGGGTTAATATAAGTGAGCCATCAACAGAAGACTTTTTTTAAATTTTGTAAACAAAACTGTTCATATTCTAAGAAATTTGAAAGTAATGGGGGAATATAAATTAACTGAAGGACATTGAGATGTGAATAGATAAGGGCTTAAATTTTGAAGATAATCATGAAAGTACCATCCTTGTGGAGAATTATGTACAACAAATAATACTGCACATGAATAAACCAGTCCTGTACTACTGTATCTGTTAGGAAACCATGACCTCTGCAGAATTCCAACTGAGTTGCTGACATAACCATTGCTGCCCAAGGATTCAACATTGCCAACGCTGAGGTCTACCATTCCTGGACCAGTTAAATGCAATCCATTTCATTTACCTTACAAAATGAGCATTTACTTTTGTATGTTGCTTGAGTAAAACATTACTGCTTGTTGCAGTCAAGCTGCATGTACTCACCATGACATCCTTTATGTATTCATTAACAACTGCAACAATAGTAGTGTCTTATTCCACTTAAATTATAATTTACTGGAATGCCAAAACTTGTCATCGTGGGGTTAATATATACTTCTTAATATATGGCCTCTATCTTTGCATGCTCCCTTCTCTTATATTGTAGTTACTTTTATAGTCTGACAGGGAATGATTTGAATGTTTTACTGGTTTTGAAAAAGTTCAGATTAACTTTTTCCTGTGTTATTTTCCTTTGTTTTACATGTTGTGTTCATAATTAGTGATACTGGGCTTCTCCCCTACAGTCTTCCTTATTTTTTAATCTCACATAAATATCTTCTGTGATGTACTTTGTTCCTCACTAACTCTGATAATAGTATCACTAATATTAAAGCTTGTGATTGTGTGTGTTCATGGACCTCCCATCCTCACAACCTATTTCCTGCAGCTCCTTGTCAACTTCATCATTAAATTCCTTGCCAGGAGTCTTCCACGTAATCATTTTTCCACTGATTTTCTCAGCAACATTCAGAATGAAATTCTTGTAGCCCATCATCGTAACTGTGTGCCCAGCTGATCAAAGTCACCTAGAATTTGTTATTGTAGCAATGCCTGGTGACCTGTATAAATCCTGACCACAGCAAACCCACTGAAATGTGGTGGCTGAACTGCGCTAAAAGGAAGATAGGCTTGGAGGCCATGAACACACCACCACCAGCTTTGATGTTGTGCACATTGTGTGTACTGGTTCCAGTAGCAGACTTGTACCTAATATAAGGTCCTAAGCTGTGTGCATACTTCATAATTTCAGTCCAAATATTTTCTTGAGAACTTTGTTTTGAAATGCCTCTCTTGAAGTAAGGATTTTTCATACACAAATGTGTGGAAAAATTCCTCCTCTGCGTGACAATGTATATATTTATTTATATGCATATTATGTTACAGTTTTTGAAGTTGTATTCTGCCAGTTTTTCAAATGAAAAAGCTTAATAGCAAAGGCTTCCAGAATTTATTTTTCAAATTTTGTAGTTAACTTCTGTTAATAACCTGTTGTAATCAGCACCATTGTCATCATCCCTAATTTTTTTAATACACATAGCCACTTTGCTGCATATATGGGTTTAAATATGCATAATTGATTCACCAAAATATGAATTAATGCAACAGAAGTAGATGATTATGAACTAGCAGAAGAACATGGCTTAAGTATTGTTACTGTTTCTTTCAAGGAGTTTTCTTGCTTACCTGACTGGAAGCTCTGAATTTTTGCATGTGACTTTATATTTCTAGAAATTGCTCCCTTCATGTTGAGATCATCTGTTCACTGCCAGAATAAACCACATAGGTCAAAACTAGGACACGCACATATGCTGTGTGCTGTCATGTGTAATCTTCTGTTGTAAATATCTTCACAGCCTGCACAAACATGGTGATGAATTGCAGGGTGACACTATACAAGTATGAAACTTATTATTTTGTGCACACTTTGGTAATTGGGAAATAATGGTGTAACACAGAAATATCACTGGTATTCCTACCGATAAATGAGTGAAGGTTACACACACACAGAGTTTGGTTTATTTACAGTGTTGTTATGTGCAAATGTTAAAAGCAGTGTCTCAAAAACTACTACTGATGTTACACTGTGAAGGCATACGACCAAAATAGAGGAGACTGTCGAGAATACAGGAACATTCAATAGTAGTATAGCATTTATTATTAAATTCTATATGTAAAGTGTTTTTATTACATTGTAGAGTCTTTGCAATTATCATATGTATTAAGTCACAGCACATGAATGAATGCTACAGTTAAATTTTATCATGTAGAATACTTCGGAAAATGATCAGTTTTCTTTCCACGTATATTACGTAGACTGAAGTTGAAATTCTGTGTAACAAAATGTGAAGGGACCAAAACATGCTAAACAGAGAACTTTCTTTAGTTAGAAAGTGCTCAACATAAAGAAAATGATAGCATCAATTTTAAAACATTTGCATTTTAGTGTGATCTTAAACAATTAGGTATTCCTGTGTGAAACTGGGAAAACTTAAATTCAGTTGCTGTGAAAACATATATTCTTTTAACTGTGTGTGTGTGGGTGTGTGTGTGTGTGTGTGTGTGTGTGTGTGTGTGTGTGTAAATGGTTTTCTGTAAAACAAGCGATGTTTGTGCATGAAATAATGTGAAGACTGTTACTCAGGAAAGTACTGTATCTTCATCTTGAATGATTGCCATTGCTGGCATTGGAGCATCACAATATATACAATGTAATTTTGCCTGTTTCTTGCAGTCAACCTTCTATCTCAGAACATGAGTGGAAGAGCATTATGTTATGGATGTTATTTTTGTGATATAAATAAAATATAATTTATGGGGTTATATTTAACATTGGTATAGTGCCTAGACTATGGGCTGGATGTCTAAGCTATCATAATCTGATTCCTGGCATGGTCAGGAGATTTTTTCTCTTTTCCAAAAACGTCCAGATTGGCTCTGTGGTCTCCCAGAGTCTCTTTTTTAATGGATACTGGGGACTTGTTCCTTGGAGTGTGAAGCTGGAAACTCATCTCCATGTAGTGCCAAGGTTAAGAGTGCTATACCATGTGCCTTCATGACATGGTGGGTCATTAGGAATGGGTATAACTTCCTTTACGACATCCTGTTATTTGGTGTTGTGTTTACTGTTCTTAGCTAGTAATAATTCATTACTTTTTTAAATAACAGAATGGGTTGTCAGCTTATATCAACAATTGAAAAATTGGTGAAAGAAATTGGATTAAGTTGAATTATATCTGGAGAAATACCGATAGACCTGCAACAACCATGATGTACCTTAGAACCCTTTCAACCATCAGTGTATTTTTAAGGGAGGAACCACTTAACTTTTGTTATTGGTACTGCTGTCACTGTTAAATTTATGGGACAATTGTGTCTAAGAATTTCATGCACAAATGTAACTGAATTTTCTATAAAGAAGGTCATATTGTACTAGGGTAAATACTTGGTATATGAAATAGGGTAGTGGATTTTCTTTGTCCTCTGCTGTGAACTTTCTCAATGAGAATCAAATTGTAGATGAGTTACATGCATAAAAAAGAAATCTTTATAAATTTGTACACTGGGGAGTAGCTGTCAAGAATCTGTGCAGGAACATGTAATATTTTTTTCATTTGGTAACTACATATGCACATATTTATTTATTGTGTGTTTCTACTGTCATATACTTGTATTTTGTGAGTTTTATTGATCAAACATGTATTGTGTTGAGATATTTTGTTTGGAAATTAGGGCATATATAAGAAGTAAGCTAGTGCATTTTCAGAGGCAGTTGTCATTCGAATCATTCCATTATGAACGTACTAAACATTCACTCCCTGCTGGAAGGGTATTAACATAAAGCATAATGCAGAGGCCATACTCCATCAGTTCATCTGCGTTTTTCTTCTCCAGCTTTTATTTAACAAGTAAGTACTAGTTTATATTGTAATGTGATAGATTTTCATGACCCTGTAGGTGCACAGTCAACCTTATCATTTGATTTTCTTTGCGTAGACAATGTTGGGCATAGATCCATGCTGCATAGGTATACTGCAGTTGATATGAGAAAATTTGCAGTAGATGACAACAGCGGTTTTAAAATTTGTGTAATATATTACCAGGCACTGATTTGCTTAGACAGATGTATGTGCTTGTGAGTGTACTTACCTTTTGTATGTCATATTTATTAAATGAAATCGTAACTTTTACTGCCGTCAGTCACCTGTTTCATAATGTGGACTGCTTACATTCTGAAACAAAATTCATGGTCTGCAGTAATTTATGTATCTTGCAAAAGCAAAATGTATTGAGCATTTTGTGTAAAATAACAATATAAATGGAAATAGAGTTATTGCAAATTGGCAAACAATTTGGCTCCTCAGCCTTGAATTTGTAAGTCATCTCAGAGGCCAAATACATATTGCAGTTTATAAATATATGATTCCCCTTTTTCTGTGGTACAGAAACTCAGAGTACCATGTTATTAATGATTGTAGAAAATTAAAATATTATGAGGTTCAGGTAACCTCCAGTGGTAACAGATTTCATAAAAATTTGTCAGTTGGTATGAAGTTGAAATGGGGCAAGGGGAATAGACAGCACATTACTTTCTACCTTAATGAAAGCAGGCTAACAGCACTCAACCCCTGCTCTAACCAGGCACAGAGAGGGAAAGAATTCTTATTTCTGGGAGCAGACACTTTTGGCCATCGGCAAGGGTAACATTGGCTTCATATTCCAGGGACATACAAGACCTCCCAATTCTTAATGACTGCCTCTTGAACTTTTCTCGCATGGCATATGCCATCTTAAATCTCCTTGCTGCAATTGGAGTCTGAACCAAAATTGTAACTGGAGACTGAAGTATAATTAATAGACAAAATGGCCGAGATCATTATGAAAACACTCTCTCTTCCATGAAATGACCGTTTTCATTACATTCTGTAATTTTGACCATGGAATTTCTGGATGCAATGAAGTATCTGAATTGATGAAAATATTATACCACATTTATTTTAATGAATTTTACACATTCCTGAATACAATATATTGTATGTGTGTGCTTGTTCACAGCAATGTGGTTCATGCAATATAAGGAGATATGTACTGGGTGTTCACTTCCTGACGTTTTGAAACACTGCTTTCTTGCATGTTAATCTTCATGCGTTTCTTGCCTCTTATTATAATTATCCAAAACAATGTCCAAAGCAAATATGTATGATGGAAAGGCTGCAGGATTTTTTTGCATTTCTAACCAGTATATCAATGCAGCTAAATATGTTAGAGTATGCATACTGTTTTATGACAAAGTAAAAGGCAGTGGATAAAGATTGAAGTTCAGATGTGGAAGACAGATACTAAAGTAAAATATTTGTTCTTCCAGTGCTGCAGAATTATTATTTTATGTAGTTGTTCAGGCATCTATCATGTGAGCAACACATTTCTCTTTCACGTTCTCACAATGACTCCAAACCAGATTTCTGTTCAGAAATATGGCAGTAGTTTTTCTAATTTTACCATATTTGCTGTTCTCTGAATTCTGTACAATCTCTTCAACTGAACATTCCTAACACAAATGCAAAAATTCAAATGTTTAGAGAATATAACGTGATTTTATTGAGCGTTGATGTGGAGCAAACATTAAAACCAACTGGAAATGTGTACATTAACCTTTTAAAGCCTAGCGGTAACTTTGCGTACCACCAGGTTTAACATTAAAAAATTCTACGTGGTGCCCACATTGCGTTTATGTGTTTTGTACGGATCTCAGAACAAACGGCAACTTTTGCGTTATAAAACATTAAGAGCTTGGTTTTCTATAACTGAAGTGGAGAGTGTTTACAGTGCGGTATGCACTGAGTCCTTATGTGAAACAGATAAGCTTCATCTTTAAAGGGTTAATTGGGGCCAAGTGGACATGCTCAACAGACATGAGTATATTTGTGGTTGGTCCTGAATCAGTTAATGTTTATGTCATTTATCTAAATTCCAATGGTACAACAGGACTTGCATTTTTATGGAAACTCTTGAACTGTTATTTTGTAGAAGAACTTATTTTACTTGAAAATTAAGAAATGTAAATATTTATGAAGAAAGTACTTGACATATTTGTATGTCTGTAAATCGTAAAACCTCAGTGTGGAAGAGAAGTGCATCAAAGGTTTTGGTTTTAAAACATGAAGGGAAATCATTTGGAAGAACTAGACATAGATGGAAGTGCAATATTAAAAACGTACCTGAAAGAAACAGGGTATGAGGGCATGGACTGGATTCATGTGATTCTGTATAGGGACCACTGGGCCGCCTGGGATAGCGTAGTCGGTATAGCGACTGGCTGGATAGTCCGGGGTTCGAACCCCAGTGGGGGCAAGATTTTCCGGACCCATCCATACTGACCCCTAGGACCGCCCCCCCTCCTGTACAATGGGTACCGGGTCTCTTTCCCGGGGATAAAGCGGCCGGGGCGTGGCATTGGCTACCCATATAAATCTGGCGCCGTGGTTGAAGAAAGAGTAGAGCTATACCCGTCTTCCCTTTTCTGCGCCTTCACGACCTGTTACAAGGAGAAATTTTTAGGGGCCATTGGTGAGATCCTATGAATTGGGTAATGACGCGTCGGTTTCCATAAAATGCAGTGCAATTCGTGACCAGGTGAGCAGATGTTAACTCTCAACAAGAATTATGTTACGCGTAGTTCCTGTGTTATAGTATTCAGTGACTTACCTAGTGGGTGGGGGCGAGTTGTGTGGTTGCCCCAGCGGCATAATGCAGGGCTATTAGTATTTTGAGTGAAAAACAGTTATTTTCTGCGCTCAACAAAATTTAAATCATTGAGCAAACGGAAACGGAATTCCATAAATGACTGCGATTTTTTAAATCCAAGATTTCTGTTAGGGGCCGTCATTGCGATTGCTCGCCCGAGGCGCCAAAAGACCTAGCTACGCCACTGAGTATTTGTATTACGACGGTGTTCCACAGCATTATCTCACAACAACGTATAAAGATGGTCGAAAATTTGTTGAAAGGTGACGTCCGAGTAGATGTTAATTAATCGTTCATGCAAAATTAGAGACTTTCAAAATAGAACAGAATCTGATAACGAACGTCCGCCTTTTTTTTTCTGCATGCATTAAGCCCACGCAATAAAATGGTAACTGATTTACGCAAGGTGTCCATTATACGACGCTTTGTAAGTGCGTAATTAGTAGTGCTGGGTCGGCTTACTTTTACAAGCATGTTCGCAGCGTCAAAATTTGAAAACTCCGTAGCTGAAATGTAGGCGTACTATATTTGATCCACGGATCTGGGTCCATTGCTCTGTCGAGCCAAGAGTTTTTTTTTTTGGCATAACATGTACTCGTATGAGAAAAACAGTATAACGACATTACTATTCAAAGGTCATTCATGCACATACACAGTTTATTAGATTTCTTTTACTGACGCATATACATTTACAGTAAATCTGGAAATAAAACTACTGGCTCTTGTGATGTTCCAATCAATGGTGTATGCGAAATTTGTACAGCAGTAAGGAAATGAGGGCCGTCAACCACAACTAGGTTTATATCATTTTATTACTGTATGTTTTGGCTTTCGTGGAAAGCCATCATCAGACAATATAAATATACCTAAAGAAAAATAATTTAAATACAACTAAGTAGAAGTGTAGTTTTTTAAATGACTGAGATCTCAACTTAAAAAAAAAGTTTTATAAGCCGAACCTAGATAAGAGTGAAGTGTGTGTATTAAAACTTAATATAATGCAGGTCTCCGACACTAAAATCGTTGCCCAGTACTTCGAGAGTGAAAGGGAAGTTTTTCAATAATAACTTTAATTTTGATCGAAGCTAGAGAGGGACGGTATACTATGCACTTTTTTCGTTCCTTGATCTCATCCAGTCAATTAGTGGACATTACAGTAAAAATAAACAGGTGAGATGTATTCTCATAAATAAAAAAATATATTATACCCTCGTAGAATAGTAATAGAATATGTCAAGGAAGTATTGTACATGTTTACGTTCAGATGGCAAAGCAATAACACACGCATAGTACAATATTTTGGTTCTTCATTCAGTTAAAAGGCATGAAATTCTGCGTCAACCTGAAAAAACATCAATATTAGTTTTAATGTTGCTTGGGACTGAGTAGAAAAAAGAATTATACACAGATTCTTCAATTACATATTTTATTCTCCGACAACCTATTAGGTTTCAAAGGTCTAAAAGACAAAAGATTAGGCTAATAATATTGTTTTGAGTACCTCCATCTGAATGAAATGTGTAACTTTCCAGATTAAGTATGCAATTTTGTATGCATACGCCGAACTTCATTTCGTGTACGTTGTCGGTTTTGTTAAGCGTGTCTCAAATTTTGTGTGTGAAGAAGTGTGGAACTCTGTGTGTAGATGTCGCGGGAGTCGACGCTCGTGAAGAAAAAAAGTATCATAATTTATGCCATGTAACATGGCGCTATGGCAGAGATATAAATTGCTCTATCTAGTACAAATTGTTGTATTTACTGATATTGTAAGTACAAATTTGATTATCGGGAAAGGAAATATGAATACTTATTGTGACTAGTTACCTGTAATTGCGTAATACTGCTTGTAATATGTAACTTTTTGCTTTAATAACGTTGTTTGTCAACAGACACATGCATATTATTGTGAATGGAATCTCTGTGATGTTGATCAGTATTGTTGCGGTGATAACCAGTGTTGCAGCAATGTCTACAGTTTATGGTACTTCTGGTAAGCATGTATTTAGTCAGGATTATGTCGCTGTATCTAATACAGATAAGAGCATTTCATGTTGTATCATATGGACCTTTGATCTGGACGCTTGGGGGATGGAATCCCGTTGGGGCAAGGTTTTCTGCACCTCTCCAGCCCAGCTCTGGGGCTCACCCTGCCCCCTGTACAATGGGTACTGGGACTCTTTCCCAGGAGTGAAGCAGGTGGGATGTGGCATTGTCCAACCACCCCCATCTCATGCTGAGGTTAAAGTAGAAGAGATATATCTCTACTGCCCCTCTGGGCCTTTATGGCCCGTCACAGGGTTACCTCCATGTAACAAATTATGTGGGCCTGTGTATTAACTGATTACTCCACTAAACAAAGTAACTGACAATGCAAGAACCAGATGACTGATTTGGCCAATTAAAGCATTAATCATGACAATCCTAATGTACACACATGCCTGTATTGGGCTGTCATGATTAATGAAGCCTCCGATTACACTGTTTGTTGGATATGAAGAAATTACATTGTAACATTCTTGTTAAAAAGAAAACCAAAAATGCCTTCCATTCATTTAACTTTTAGGGCTGGCATCATATTTCTGATCATCATGCTGTCATCATGTGGTGGCTTCTTCCGTTACTGCTACACAGGATACCGACCTCAAATCATAGTACATCAAATAACCAGCTACGTTCCAGTCCCAAGTGACAGATCTTGTCCTGAAGAAAGACAAGGACTTGTTGTAAGTACAGTTTCTACTGACTTTTGTCTAATATTGAAATGTAGAATGTTTCTTCTGCAAGTATTCTTACTACGGTGCATAAGAGACTGTGTGACTAATATGGGAAGAGATCCACATTGCTGGTCGCAGGGCATTATAGCAACTAGCTCTCAAATTACCATTGTAGTGCATTTTTTTGTGACACTAATTATATTAAGTTGTGTGTGACATTTAGTATTTAGTGAGGGAACATGCAGTTTAGGCTTCCATGAATAGTAACAGTGGCTGTAGTTCCATTACCCTACATTTCCTGGCCAGGTGTTGGTCTTGCCAACCAGATTATTCCTTGTGGCCAGTGACATACTGTGGAACCACTGGAACTGTGGGATCACATTTAAATCTCAGTTGGGGTATTCATATTTCAGTCTTTATGTATGTCTGGTCAGACTGTTCAGCTCAGTAACCCCTTGGTATAATGGGCACCAAATTGGCCGTCGGTGTGACTGAGCTTGAATCATTCACTGCAGGTTTGTGACTTATTTCAACAGGAAGCTCAATGTACAGGATATAAGAAGGTAAACGGATCCCCATACAGGCCTAAGGCCCAAGCTGGAGTAGAGGTATAGCTGTACCCTTTCATTAGCCTCAGTGCTAGAAGGGGTGGGGTTCCTAGCTCCACACCCTGGCTGCTTCACCCCTCAGGGAAAGACCTGGTACCTATTGTACAGGAGGCTGGGTGGACCCCAGGGCCAGTCTGGATGGATCCGGAAAATCTTGCCCCCACTGGGATTCGATCCCCAGACCGTTCAGTCTGTAGCGAGTCTCTATGCTGGCTATGCTGTCCTGGCCCACAATGTACAGATATAACATACCAGTTATGCTGTGGTAGAACAGTACGTCATAGGTACAGTCAAAGGATGACAAAATTAATAGGTCATGACTGTTCATGGGCCATACCTTACAGTGAAACTGTTTCAGACTGAACCTTTGTGATATTTGAGATTCTCACAACAGTAACTATGACAAATACCATTTTCTGGGATGTAATGCCATGTAGCCTGCTACAAAATATACCAGCATTTGGTAGGTTCCGGTAAATTTCTAGCAGACTGTGGCATCACATCCCAGAAGGCAGTATTCTTTAGATCAGACATTAATTCCACCTTAATTTATAGATTATTCTGGTGTTAAGCGGGTTTTGTCTGTGGCCACACATAAATGTGGGGGGGCATACCTTGAAATGGAATGTAACTGTTCCACAATTCTTTATTATTTCCATTTGTAAAATCCAGTGTAGCTCAGAAATCAGACAGTTCAGTGAAAGACTGCAGACACAAGTTATGCAGTATTGACAGACACAAGGATCTGCCTGTTCCATGTGTTCCACACGTGAAATCCAGATTTTTAAGGTCAACAAACATGGCCTGTGCAATTGGCATGTAGTGGTGCAACTTGCTATATACAGATAGTCTTTGACCATTCTATTGTTATGTAATTTCCCTGTTGTTATGAAAAATGTTTTGAAAGTGGTTTCCCAGCCATTTCTTTTTTAGATTAGCAGTTCTATTTTGATATTTCATACCTTTCACTGAATGGCAGCTTGGATAGTGGAGTCAGGTTTAGTGACTAGGCAACGGCCTAATGAACCCAGGGTTTGATTCCAGACAGGGGTAAGGGATTTCTGCTCCCCCCACCGCCGCACCCAAACAATAAGTCCAGATGAGATCTGGAGCCCACCCAGCCCCTTATTCAATTGGTATCAGGGTTCTGTCCCCAGGGATAAAGTGGCTGGGGCATGAATTTGACCACTGACCTTCATGCTGTGCCAAGGTTATGAATGAATGGATCTGTATCTCTGCTTCCCCCCATATGCCTTCACAGTGTGCACAGGCACATCATCACATTTTTTTGCCTTTTCAACTTTTATTAAATATCACTCGTGTACAAACATTTTATGGGAGTGTGGGGTGTGTTCCAGTAACATTCACATTTTTCATGGTTTCATATCTCTTCCCATGAATCCATGAACATATACTATTATCTTTCTAAACCATACAACAGTGAATTTTATTTTTGTGCACCTCCAAAGTCCTATTTCAAACAGGATTAAAGAAATATATAGTCAAATGATAGTTTGACACTATTTACAGGTGTATGAAGATGTGGAGGCACCTATGAACCATTCTGAGACACCACCTCCACCCTATTATGCCTCCATCACACCTGAGAAGGGAAAGGAGATAAAATGAAGTAGTGCAGAACTCTTCATCTTTGAACATTTGTTTTCTAAATAAAGTTACCTGCTTTTCTCCTACCCATGAAGTAATGAAGCAGAGCCTTGCCAAGTCTCGTTAATTCATCCTGTAGAAGAGTCCTAAATCTTGTCTTGTAATATATGTAAATTTCAACATACTGTGTATAGTTTAAACTAATCTATATTTTTAAAGGCATTATAGCAGTACACATACACATAGGTACCCTCCATATACAGAAGCTCTAGGTGTAGGCTGACTGGGTTTAAGTGAAAGGTGTGAGTGTACACATGAAATCTCCTTATTGGTGTGTTCTTCCAGTATAATTTATATATTTATGTAGATAGAATAAAATTCATTACATGTAGTTTTTGTGCTTTTATTTAAATCCATTTTAATAAGACAAACAGTATTGTCATTACAGAAAATACGATGGAAGATGTTGAAATTCATTACTGTTTCCTTCCTTACTACCACAGTAAGATGAAACAAAAGTACCAACACCTGTATGAGTTAAGGTATGTGTGGGAGTTGGTCATATACCTGCTTCATGCACTAACATTGTGAAAGGCCAAATATTTACTCATTGGACTCACTAGATATTCTGAAGTCTCTTGTCTATGGTAATGTAGATATAGTTCCCAGGTCACTTAAGGAAGAGGAAGTCATTTAAAAATGTGTGTAACACTGTCCTTTTACGTACTGTTGTAGATGGGCTAGTTTTAATTAATATCAGAGCTTGTTGTGATGAAAATGTTAATGTAGAAGCAGAAGTTATTTCCTGGCACACTTGATGCAATATCTGAAGAAGTAAGTTTATGAGACAAACACATGGAAGGTTATACTGTCAGCACAATTTTTTTTCTTTCCACTGGCTGAAGGGCCTTAACCTTGATTTTCATGAAAGATGTTGGTCTCTTCAGGAATGGAATCCTTGTGTTTGGCAATGCATAGTGATACAAGTGGAACCATGGTGTCTACATTGAAATTTCAGTTAGGAGTGCTCATATTTCAGTCTTCATTAATGGCAGGTCAGACTGTTTAGTTTACTAAACTCCTGATGTAGTAAGTACTATCTAGGCCTTTACATGGAGAGACTGAGGTGCGGTCATGATCGCAGTATGTTTGTGCAGTAGAGTAGCTAGGTTCTTTGGTGCCTGGGTGAGTACTGACCGTGACTGCCCTAATCATATATTGTTTCCACCTCAAGAGTAAAGTGCCGTTCATTACCGACCGATTTCAACCAAACTTGCACTGCTTGTTGCGCATGGGCCGGAATGCCACTTGTGGTGTTTCATTCACCCCGCTGCCTTGCGAGGCGATACAGGGACGAAAAACTTTCGGCTGCTGGAGTAAAGTGCGCTTCATTACTGACCGATTTCGACCAAACATGCACTGTTCTTAGAGTATGCGCAAGGAGTGCCAAGTTTGATGTTTCACTCACTCCGCTGTAATTCTAGACTTGATAGGAACTAAGAACTGTTTCGGCCTCAAGAATAAGCTGCCCTTCGTTACTGACCGATTTCAACCCAACCTGCACTGCTTGTAGCGGATGCGCAAGGACTGCTACATGCGATGTTTCAGTCACCTCGCTGCAATGCGATGGGAGATAGGAAGAACTGTTTCGCCATCTGGAGTAAAGTGCCCTTTATTACTGACCGATTTCAACCAAACTTGCAGGGGTTGTATCGAATGCGCAACGAGTGCCACCTGTGATGTTGCAGTCACCGTGCTGCGAGTTCAGGCGAGTAGGGACGAAAAACTGTTTCTGACTCAGGAGTAGAATGCTCTTTATTACTGATCGATTCCAACCAAACTTCCTCTGCTTGTAGAGAATGCGCGGCAGGTGCTATAGGTGACTGTGTAATTTTTTTCACTGTAATGGAAGGCAATATAGAGACGTAAAGCTACTTCGGCCTTCAAGTAAAGTGCCCTTCATTATTGAGTGATATCAACCAAACTTTCTCTGTTTGTGGCGCATGCGCGATGATTGTTAAATGTGATATTTATATTACATCACTGCGGTCAAATGCGATATACACACGAAAAACTACTTCGGCCTTTAAGTAAAGTGCCCCGTATTATTGACCGATTTCAATGAAGCTTGCAGGGTTTGTTGCGCATGCGCTGTGAGTGCACATTGTGATGTCTCGTTTTCATCACTGCAATGGAAGGCGAGATACAGACGAAAGACTACTTCAGTCTAGAAGTGAAGTGCCCTTCTTTATTGACTGATTTGAACCAAACTTTCATTGTTTATAGCGCATGCGCGGTATGTTCGAGGTGTGGTGTTTCAGTTACATCAGTGGAATGGAAGGCGAGATACAGATGAAAAACTACTACGTCCTCCAAGTATGGTGGCCTTCATTATTGACCGATTTCAACGAAACGTGCACTCTTTGTAGCGCATACGCGGTGAGTAATAGGTGTAATATGTCAATTTCATCACTGTAATGAAAGGCGAGATACATAAAGTACTCTGTCCTCCAAGTAAAGTGCGCTGCATTATTGATCGATTTGAACCAAACTTGCACTGATTGTGTTGCATGCGCTGTGAGTGCTAGGTGTGATGTTTCACTTACATCACTGCAATATAAGGCGATACAA
Source organism: Coptotermes formosanus (assembly GCA_013340265.1). Classification (NCBI taxonomy): domain Eukaryota; kingdom Metazoa; phylum Arthropoda; class Insecta; order Blattodea; family Rhinotermitidae; genus Coptotermes; species Coptotermes formosanus. Next base: position 1,544,229 of record BLKM01001775.1, read on the forward strand.
ATACGAAGAACTACTTCGGCCTCGACGTAAGTGTCCTTTATCTTTGACCGATTTGAACCAAACCTGTACAGTTGACGGAGGCAGTGTGTCAGGACCGTAACCGTTGTTCTCAGCAGCGAGCCTACATAGTTCCATAACCTGGGAGACTATAGTTGTGAATCGTAATATTCTGCAGTTTCCATGCTTTGTATCACTAGTGGCTGTAGTACAAGCGAACTGTATACATGTTATACGCAATAAATATACGTTTTTATTTTGCATGCCATTTTGATCCGAACTCAAATATGTCGGGGAAATAGAATGTTAATAAATAAGTTACATTCTCCCGTAAGTTTGGTTTGTAGTAATTTCAAAGGTTACTGTCTTTTCGTCATGATTATGACCAGAGTGTTTGGAAGAGAGGGTGTGTTACGGGAGGAGTCTGATTCAATGAAGCCATGTTGAAGCTTGCCTTTAACTTCAACGAAATTTTGAAGTTGTCACTCCTTGTTCTTTATGTTTAAACTGTAATTGTAATGTTACAATATTGTGAACCGTTTGGCAATAATGTCGTAACCCCAGATGTTGGCGGGTAATTCTGAATGCATTAGCCGAGAGGTTTGCTTATGATTCAGGAAACGCTCAGATGGCATAAATGACAATCGCGGGTTGGCAACAACAAAGAGCAAATTACTCACTACAGAACAGAAGTTTTATTGACGTATATGTCTATGAAATACCACAGGCTCTCAGACGTTCGTCTGACCAATCCTCTCTATCCAAGCACCCAGCCATAGGTGTGTGGGTACGTGGTAGAAACTAAAATATAATATTCTCACACTGTACCCTCCACTTTTACACAGAATTCCGTTCATTTCAAAGGCGCACAAAAAACAGGAACAGCAGGGGTTTGTTTTAGGGGACGAAAGAAAGGAAACTAATTTATGTGTTTTGGAGAACAAAACTGACCAGACTCTATCCCAAATTTGAATGAGGTGTTGACCTTTGAAATAACTTCAGAAAGGTTTGAGGGAAGGAACACCGTAGTATAAATAGTGGAGTGAGTCGTTATGACAATAATTTCTGCTCCATCAACAGGTGCGTTTACATGTTCAAAAAGTAAGAATTCTCAAATTGTACTTGTATGAACGTCCAGCCGACAAGTTTCTTTAAAATTAAAATACTAAATTACGCCCATATTAGAATACATAAAAGTTTAATTTGATTACACTCTTTAAACGTATTACAGAAAACTAGTCATAGAAATATTTGTTCCTTTTATTCCGATAATATAAAGTACATTTTTGCTATAATTATTTTATTTTTAGTGGTAAGTATGCTTCCCATTCACTTGGTGAGCCAGGAACGGTCAGTATGAATCCAACTGCAGGATCATGGATCCATTTGCAACACAAATGAAGCTACTCAGTTCAATCATAAGGATACTTACCAGCTCGGAGTTAAGCCTTACCACGGACTATACTGCGGTTTTAGGCATGCATAATATTTCTGTTGTAAATTTATCCCTAGTAAGTACAGTTACCATTAATTCGAAGGAAACATTATCTTATACTTACGACGCAGTTCCTTTTTACTCCTCTTTCAGAGTAACTTTGATTGTTTAGTACAATTTCCATTAATTCGGGTGCAAGTGGGGCGGTCAGTACAGATGACACACAGATCATCCTACTTGCAACACATTTCACAAAATTAAAAGTACCCTAAAAAGTTGTAAGTATACTTACCAGCTGAACTCAATTTCTTACCAGGTTGGTAAGCATACGCGTTGTGCCGAAGAGCCACAATTTTACGTACATTGTTTACTAACGTAGTCGAAAAGGCCAACAAAACTACGAGATACATGTATTCTTGTGACAACCTTTCGAAAGGAAATGAATAACAGCATTGCTGTTAAAGAAAGGCGTACACAGCGAAATAAATACCCCTTCTTTTCAAAGCCGTTAGGAAGTTATCTTTCTTATTTATTCTTGCATATTTAATTTCTTGTGCGTAGTTAAGTCCCTGGCCTTTGAATGTGTTAACTTAATGCATTTTCTCATTGTAATACGCTTCCGTGTTTACATGATATTACACCACATGACATATTTCTTTTGAGCACAATGCTTTTTGTAATGGTACCATTTTTTGCAGCCATTGCTAGTATATAACGGCAGAATGCGTTTTGTTTTTCTGCCTTTAAAGGGTAAATTTTAATTGCAACACATAAGACTTCGCATTACACACACACACACACGACACACACACACACACACACACACACACACACACACACACACAGAAGCAATATACTTTCATTTTATTCATTATTTTTCCGAAAAAAAAACTGATATTTATGGGATTTGGGTACTGTTTATTCACACTGCCTTATTTGAATTCCCTTCTCTATCTACGTAGACGTAAAAGTTTCTTAGTAATATCGTACGCCAAGTACATGCTGCTTTTCTGTTCATATATATCAGGCACTCCAAATGGCAACTTTTGCCGATTAGTCTGTCCTCATGATAGTGCTGTACGTTAGTTTCCATAGTACTGCAAACTCCCCCTTTGCCAATAAATTACCTGCGCTGCTTTTCAAGAACTTGAAACAAATATTCAGTGAAACAGTAGTTTCTTAACAACTCTCAATACGTGTGATACCGCAGCTGGTCTGTGAAAACATGGCTGAGAAGGGAAAGGCAAATTTCTTCCTAGTTAAAATGTCAAAGAGGGAGATAATACCAAACCCTGTATTATAACCCTGAGTTACTGGGTTTGTGTTGTTTTTGTGTGTAAATCCTGCAGACTGGAGATATATTGTATCTTAGTAGGTCGGAAACTAAACCAAAACTGATGTTATATGTAAATAGATTGAAGTCAAACGGGATATCAGACGGTGTGCACGGTAGGAATGGAAGGTAATATCCAACGACAAAAGTTTCTCGTTTAATTGATATAATAGGGGTCCTGAGAAGGGCCCTTTGGTGCTGTGTTATGTAAGAAGTGTGTTGGCTACTGAAATAATTTTTGGAAAAGTGCAGATTAAAGTGGGTGTAACAAAGACGGTGTGCACGGTAGGAATGGAAGGTCAAAATATACAACGACAAGAGTTGCTCCTTTAATTGATATAATTGTGGCCCTGAAAAGGGCCGTTTTGGTGCTGTGTTACGTAAGAGGAGTGTTGGTTACTAGAACAATTTTTGGAAAAGTGCAGGTTAAAGTGGGCGTAACAAAGAACTTCAAAGGGAACACCACATTATACTCGGAGGTCAGACTGACGTTTCACAGTATAATTATAATCTGGGGACTGGAAAATTCGGTGTAGGAGATGTACACTGTGTGCCGTTGTGCAGTAATGAATTTCAAGAAAAGCCATGCAGTAAACTTCATATTTTACCCATGCGAATAATTAATTACCTACCGATAATTTGTCAATCGAGACGCCATACAGAGTCGTATATCACTGATTGCCCGTCCTTTAATTTCAAAAACCGACTATTAGATTCGCCATTTCTTAATGCCTGTCTGTCCGTCCGTACACCTGGAGCAACATGACTCCTACTGGACGGATTTATGTATGGAGTGATACTTCAGAATTGTATGAGAATCTGTCGGGAATAATTCAAGTTTCATTAAAATCTGACTAGAATAACGGGTACGTTACGTGAAGAACCGAGGACGTTTAGGATAATATCTGGCTGATTGTGCACAGAATGAGAAATAATTCAGCCAAACGTTTCAGAGCAAATAAGAACACTGCCTTTTTGTGACAAAGTCCGTTTTAGGAACTAATGTGAAAAAATATAGTACAACCAAACAGTGCACTTGATGCAGCGCATACGCCATGCATTCTTAGAATACGTAATATCTTTTGCTTTTTTATAGCTACGGTGGTTACACAAATGTGCCTGAATGGTGCGTTAATACGTTTAAAATTCTCCACTTTTTGAATTAAGATTAAATATAACAAAACATGATAACTCGTAAAGCTTTGGGGTTTCCGTGCCGTTCGCTTGGACAGCGAAAAGAGCCTACTGGCTTCGTCTTTTCTGCCTGTCCGCATGTGTCAGCGTTTTTCCACGATAGAGGATTTCTGTGCAATCTGATATTGTGGCCTTTTAATGTAATCTATACTGAAACTCCAGGTTTTCTTTTACAATACATGAAGACCTAAGTACGTTTATATTGTTAACATCAGTGGGAAATATTAGTACCTCCACATAGTGCTAAACGAATGGATACTTACTTTTCCGTGGCAGCACTCACGTGTACCTATGCTGACAGCTTGGTGTAGATCAACAGGTATACAAACGGAAACATTATACACAGATTCCCCGTAAATAAAGCTACGCAATTAACTGGTAAGTATATTTGCGGTCTCAAAGAGAACTGTGTTGGTATGTACACACACCATTAATTTCAAAGGACAATTTAGTGTACATTTACGATACCGTGCCTGTAATGAATATGTCTACCACTATTTCGGAGTAATTTTCCAGGGGCAAGTATTCCTACCATTAATGATACAAGTACTAGGCCGGTAAGTACACGTACCACTACGGGTCATCGCAACAACGTAGCCTGCACTGAATAAAGATGACCGAGTCAATGTTACGTAAAGCTGATGAGCTCAAAATTCCTACTTACAGCGGCATGTGCTGCGGTTGTAGATATGCTGAAGTTTTCTGTCGCAGTTTGTGGTGATAAATGTACTTACTGTTAATTTGAAAGGAAACCTTTTCTTATAGTTACGATACAGTACCTGGAATTAATTTTTACCTCATTGTGAAGTAATTTTGAGTGGTAAGTATGATTACCATTAATTCTGGAGTACCTGTGCCGTAAGTGTAGTCCATCCTAACCACCGAACGTATTTAGACACGTTTCACACAATAAAAGCTACCCATTTAATTGGTAAGTATAATTACCATCTCAAGTTCAATTTCTTGCCACGAATTATTATGCTATGGTTAGAATGCATAACGACTGCGTAGGAATGTTTGGGC
>BLKM01001776.1:0-17862 GCA_013340265.1 Coptotermes formosanus
AATCCGCCGCAATAAGCTCACACATCTCCCAAAATTTCCCCCCTCTAAACTCGTTTACCCCATCACATTCTGCTCTTCATCACATACCATGGAGTTGCCCGTTTCGTTATCTCCGTCAGGTCACTGGAAAAACCGACAAACGTTTCCATGATTTTCTCCAGTGCTTCCACGCATGACTCCGGATACTATCAGCGTGCGTTAGTGCAAGTACCACTTGCGAAAAGACGGGTGCAGAATGGAGGATAGGTTTAACCCTTTAAAGACGAAGCGTATCTGTTTTATATACGGACTCAGTGCGCACCGCGCTGTAAACACTCTCCACTTCGGTTATAAAAACCAATCTCTTAATGCGTTATAAGACAGAAGTTGCTGTTTGTTCTGAGATCCGTACAAAACACATAAACGCAATGTGGGCACCACGTAGAATTTTTTAATGTTAAACCTGGTAGTATGTAAAGTTACCGCTAGGCTTTAAAAGGTTAAAGCGGACGTTACATACATGTCAACATCATTTCTCCGACTAAGGCCACGGTCCAGTGTCGGCCCGTACGAACAAAGTGGTGAGAAGGGCTACTCGTATATTGAGGGGAAGCATGAAAGGTACAGCAGTCCCTAAGCTTAATTAAGTACCACTCCCGGAACAAGACTGGGACGTTGATGTACACCTCCTTGCACTCATATTCCCCGAACTAGTTGTGGTTAGTATCACGCCTCGGCCGCTTCATCCCCGGAGAAAAAAGCCCTCTCCATCCAACAGATACTTCTAACCCATAGTCGGTCGGGAGGCTGAGGAGAAGGGACAAACCTCTGTAATTGCCAGGAATCGAACCAAGATCCCTCCGTCGTCCTATCCATAGCCAAGTTACTTTACTGAGCTACTACGGCTCCCGAAAGGAAGTCTGGGTTAAAGCGTGGCAAAGATAAAAACAAGATGTCATTTACATATACAACTCTGAACTCTCCCACAAGGTGGCACTGTGTGTATATGGCAAAAGGGTCCCGCAAGGAGATACCATTAACTAAACCTGTTTAATTTATAGGAAAATGTGATTTTCCGGTCCATTGCCACTTGGAGCGCTACAGTCGACGACCTCCTAGGCTCAGTGCCTTGCAACAAAGTACTAAAGCCACAACGGAAAACCTTTTTTTTCCCTACATCTTTTTATACGCAGAAGGATTTGGGGATGAGAAAGGGACCGTTTAAGCTCCAAATTGCCGGAAAACTGTGGAGTCGTGGAATCTATTCTTTAAAGAGAGATAAATCTGTACCGTCACGCCAGCGACATTTAATGGCGTGGATGCGAGAACTTCCTTCTTATTTCAGGTTTATATTTTGCTTCCTTCCACCTTTATTCTACCTACCAAAGTATGAAAGACAATTACCTGCAGTAATACACAACAACCCACATGACTGCCTGTGCTTAGTATTCAGTTTCGGATATTTTTTGAACAGCTGCTGACTTAAACTGTATCAAATTAAAGTCATCTGAAAGTATGCGGCGGTGAAGATTCATATTATGGTTAAGATAAGGCAGCTCAAGACGTCAAGACATGCGCCTTCAGACTAGTACCGTGAAGATGGAAGCAATATGTAACTCCGAAACGCTGTTATCTTGTAACAAAATGCATGGTGAAACAACCCTTTGTAGCACGCGAATCGATACATCTACTCTCGCATATATTATTCTGCGGTTTACTTATTGAAGTCATTAGCTCAGATTACAACGTGTTAAAAGTTACGATTAGACTTAGGATTATATGCAGTTTGTACATTGCATATGTAAAATAAAACTACATTTAAAATTTCACTTCGGGCCAATCCTATAAATAATAAAATGTGCGTTTCATTATTTAGAGTATTAGCCTTAAAGTTTAAAGAAAACGGGCCGGTTCTACGTGAAACACCCTGTATTTTAAATAAGCAATATGCAAAATGCATGTAATTCTAAGTGTAGTGATTGGTAAATAATGAATTGGTACGGGCTAAGAACGAAGGCACCGTGACATAACTGTGTTGATCTCATCGTATTTGCCCGCAGAAACTGTGGGAAATAACAAAATAACTCCTGGCAAGACATGCTGTGACCCCACCAGGATTCGATTGAGGGATCTTCCAGATACAAGCCCAGAGCGTTACGTCTACACTAACGTGCCCACAGTTGTGTTACATCATCATGATCATGTACAGCAGGCTTGTTGTAAAGGTAACAATTACATAAAAGGTAACATTACACACGCAGCATTTATTACCTTAAAAATTTAATTACAAGCGAAACATATACAGTCGAACTCGGTTACAACGTCATGAAGGGGACCGAATATCTTGTGTCGTTATAAACGAGTGCTGTTATAACCGAGGAGTATAATGTTGTAGTTAACAGTTCGTTCGTGGTCCTCCCCTCTTCTACCTACTCACAGTAGGTGTCGAGGTTGTTTATTTTCACTTGATCACACTCAGACACACACCACAGTAGGTAGGACTCCTCTGGACGAGGGATCGGCCCGTCGCAGAGACCTCTACGTGATAACACAAACGTTCACAACAGAGAAACATCCATGCCCCCAGTGGGATTCGAACCCACGATCCCAGCAAGTGCTCGGCCGCAGACCTACGCCTTAGACCGCGCGGCCACTGGGATCGGCTTGTAGTTAACAGCAAGGAATTAATTGGTACCACCGAATATCAGACGCTATAAACGAGCTGTCATATAAACCGGTGTCGTTATAACCGGATACGACTGTATTTTGAACGTTTCAAATTATCATGCCTAGGTTACAAGTTTTGGAATCACTGCACGCTTTTACACTGACGATTATACAGCATGCATACAGCTTCATGTTTTATTCCAATTTATAGGGTTTTTGTATAGGTGCCTCACTTGAACGCGTAAGTGAAAGCCCTTCGGTGCCTTTCTTTTGAAAAACTAAAATATACTGTGTTTTTATTAAGTCAAGTAACAAAGTGTGTCCCCCCCCGCTTCCCCAGTAGGACGTAGAAGAGACTTCAGATAATCCGAACGGCTGAAATCCTTATAAAACGGAATCGAACTAAAGGAGAGAGGAAAAGAAAAATTGTACACACAAACATTTACACACACACACACACACACACACACACACACAACAATAATAAGCCAAAAGAAGAAAATCTCAGGACAAAGTCTGTTGTATCCTTCCTTTCTTTTGAGTCGCAGGAAACGAACGTAAAATGGCAGAACGGAAAATAAAATGCAGCTTGAAGGAAGAGGAGAGTAAAAAGAAAAAAAAACTTTCAAGTAGAGAAGGAAAGCAACTACAAGGAGGCCCCCCCCCCAAAAAAAAAGTCAGAACGACGACGCAAGCAACAGCGGCGTCACAGGCGTCGGAGAGACAAAGTGGCTCAGAAGGTACACAAGAAATTGCCAGCAGTTTCGCGGAACACCAAGACCTCCTCATCCTTCCGTCTGTCCGCCTGTAATGGTCGTACCGCTTTACAGAGAGGATCTTACTCTGGAAGTCCCGAAGTTATATGCTTTGTTATCGGGGGATCCTGTAAATGAAAGTTGTCTGAAACCAAATGCTGGCGTCTCTCCACGACAAAGCTTTGAGGTTTGAATGGAACAACCAAGGCACTGTTAATATGAAAGGTATGTGGGCACTTGCACCGGAAGGCCACGGGATGTGACGCATCACGGCCATGTTTTGGCGTCCACTCAGCCTACACACAGGCTCTTCTCAGAAAGGTAATGCCATCGTAGAATCTCAGCATATTTAACAACGTTACCCCAACTGCATGCATTGCACAGCATAGAATGACGTGATTACAACTACGATCTACAAGCTGTTCAAAATAATGGACACTAACAGCCAGCACCAAATAAATACACTCATGGTGCCAAAAATACAGTGGAACCCGGTTATAACGACATCGGTTTATACGACACCTCGTCTATAACGTCAGATATTGTGGTACCAATTAATTCCTCACTGTTAACCATAACATTATACTCCTCGGTTATAACAACACTCGTTTATAACGACACAAAATATTTGGTCCCTTTCATGACGTTATAACCGGGTTCGATTGCACTTACAGACACTCAAAGACTAACGCAGTTTCAGGTTACGCAGCCACACACAAATTTTAGAAAGTAAAAAAACTGAGACAGTAACATTTTCGAAACGCGCCTAGTTTTTCCTTGCGGTAATAAAACAGAAATGAGAAGGTGGTGGTGGTGGTGGTGGTGGTGGAAGGATACTGCTGGGCGATGACACAGGTGGCAGGGCGGTCATGCTTTGGCCATATGTAGCCTACACTCAATTCCGACTTGCGCAAAATTGGACTTCTGCCGGGCCATTTTAATACGGCGTAAAATTAGGAGTCCTTGTAACAAGGGCGGAAAAGTCTAAACGCAGCAATTAATTATTGATCAGCTGGTCAAATTATTCTCTGATTTTTATATAAAAAAACTGTTGTTCCATCCATCCTTACACAAGCAGATATCAAACCCTGAAGCAGAAAGCGCTAAAATCCTTCGAAATGTCGGAGATCACTTACACAAAGCCGCTGTGAAACACCCCAGAATACCTGGATCTCTGACATCACTACAAGCACCTCGAAACCGGTAATGAAGTGTAATACGGTGCAAATAGCCAAGCCATAATTTCTAATATCTCTTGTAATAGCATACTCTCACCCTCCTCCCATACGAAGTAATCTCCCTTCTCGTGTAACATTAGGCTTACACACAGAACAATAGTCAAGGTACTGCAAAAAAATTTAAATATAAGGACATAAATATGCGTAATTCAAGATGTAAAATAGAGACTGTCCAACTGAAAACCAAATCAAGACGCAAGGCAAGTTTAACGGCCGCTGCATAACTCATACACCGCCAGTCCTATCGCCTCGTGTACGGTACACTGAGTCATCTGACATCGTAGTTACACAGTCCAGTTTAATCTGCTGTCTGTTAACAGGCGTGTAAAGGACAGTGTAACGTACAATTATGCCCTTCGTCAGTATGCAGTTCAGTTTAATACAGAGGATTTTCACTGTGGTGTCGTACGACAAATAACGTAGGAAATTTCTTCAAACGGTATTTAATAATCTGTTCACCAGATGTCACGCATGTCTGAAGCCAAAGGAGGACATTTCCAGTGCCAATTCTAACACGCGTTAAGCTATATATATTGGACACCATACGGTGAAACGTAAGGCCGTTAAGCTTGCCCCAAGTCTGGGTTCGGTTTTAAACCGAACTGCCTGTATACAAAAGTCCTTTGAGAGTGGCATTTAAGGTTCCCAAGGCGATGACCATGACAACTTCGGTATATATTTACTAGACTACACGGCGTCACATGGCAGAAAATCGTTTACCATCGTGTCTACAGATAATAATGTATCAGTAATACTTTAAAGGTTAATTTTATTGGCAACTACTATGCATTTAACAAAGTAACACTGTCGCAATATTCGCATAAAATTCAAATCCAGAACTATAAACATTTACACATGAGAGTTGGTACGAATTATACAAAAAAAAATCACATCACGTTTTGTTTGCGAACAAAACCGGGACAGGAAAATTTATTATACTTACAGTGCAGTACTACAGACGGCAGGGATATAATAAAGGGGCAAGAAGAGAGAGAGGAAGAAAACGCCAGGTAATTTCCTGGGTTGAGAAAAGTTCTTCATCATTTCTCGATTGTGTGGTGGCGGTTAGTGGTTAAATCAGGCGAATAATACACGCCAGGGTTGATAGTAGAGCTTTAAAACACAGAACAAATATTGTAACGTACAAACCGGGAGGGAGACGTGGGGAGTAACAGATATGGGCATACGAACTGAAACTAAAAGAAGCCCCAGGGATAAAATGAAAAGAATTTACAATAAAAAGTAAAATTAAAAATAAACAAAAACAATAGACGTGAGACAGTAACAGTCGAACGGTGGAGTCAGGCCTCCAGCATAATAGACAATGTTGCAAAATAAAAACCTGTAATTTTAAAATTGAGGTTTTCATTTCTTTTTTGTTACAGGGAAAAAGTATGAAGGCTTAAAAAATGAAACATAAGCAAAATATTAGGGAGCAAGTAGAGAGAAGCATGTCCAATACAAACTGCAGGCGGAAAAAGAAACTTCCTTTATTTGTGTTTTGCTTTCGGATTCCGAAATTTTTTACGCGGAATCACAGACCATAAAAGGGTAGAGACAGGCTTCAGGCATGGGATGCAAACGTGCAGTGTTCACTATGCGGTAAACAGAGTGGTAGTTACCAAGAACACTTCTACAACAGCTCAGGAGAGAAACGGGAACACATCATTAAAAATTAACACAAAGCTGAAACGCAGTATCTAAAGAAGACACTAAAATTAAATCCTACGTACAGCACGGCAAAGGTACGTATCCTTGTCCTTAATTAGGGACCACGCCATGGAGACAAGGGGAAGTGGGGATATAGCTCCACGCATTATTAACATCGGCAACAGATGGAGAAGGCTGATCAGCTTCACGCTTCGGCCGCCTACTTCCCAGGAGGGAAACACTGCACAGCAGTCTTGGGGCCCGTAGCATAACCATGAGACCGAATCGGCTACTCTAAATGGGGGAAAAAACAATAGGGTGTTTCCCTGTCAAAACAACATTTATTGTATCTAAATAGCTATATAAAAATAATACTAAAATGAGTGCAACTACTATACTAAAACAGAACCAACTTATGCGCAGTATTATTATTTAACCTTTAAAAGCCTAGCGGTAACTTTACGTACCAGCAAGCTTAACTTTAATCAATTCTCCATGGTGCCCACATTGCGTTTATGTGTTCTGTACTTACCTGGGAACAACCCGCAACTTTTACCTGACACGTCATCAAATTATTGGTTTTTTAAACTGAGGTGCAGAGTGTTTATTACGCGGTACGCCCTGAGTTTTTATATTAGACAGAATGTGTTTCGTCTTTAAAGAGTTAATTAACCTTAGTCTCTACCCCGACATGTTTCTGCACCAGCTTTGACATTATCGAGGGAGGTTACGTCAAATTACACAAGACAATGTGCATTAAAATGTGGATGTTCAATTCAAAGAATTGAACACCCAGAATTTTTAATTTTTGATACAGCTTTACAATTTTATGTAAGTCACATTTTAATGCACATTGTCTTGTGTAATTTGAGGTAACCCCCCTCGATAATGTCAAAGCTGGTGCCGAAACATGTCGGGGAAAAAATGAACTGGAGACAAAAACCAGTCTCTTAATGTTTTATAAGGCAAAAGTTGCTGTTTGTTCTGAGATCCGTACAAAACACATAAACGCAATGTGAGCACCACGTAGAACTTTTTAATGTTAAACCTGGTGGTATGTAAAGTTACCGCTAGGCTTTAAAAGGTTAATGTAACACTACACATTCATGTTTTAACAGCACACTGGCATTATATACTGTACCACTTACAACTAACAAACCTGTATAATAACGCTGTACATGTCTTTAAGTGGTGATACTCCCTGAAGAAGGCTGTAATAGCCGAAAAAGATAGGAGTGGTTTTCCATTCACGAATTGGTGCTATATGTTTGTTAGAAAGTTGTTCGTGGATAAGTATTGTGTTTTGATGATACGCACGGAACTAATTAGAAGGCAATGTATATAGTGATTTTTATGTTGTAACTGAAATACAATAAATATTGTTGTGTTGACAGGGAAACCCCCAAGTATTTTTATAGTGGGAGTTCAATTATATATAGCACAAGGGAATACTGGTTAGCCCACACAACTGTTTCATTTAAAATGTATGGTAGACAAACAATAACTCGTTGTTATACATTAATTAAGTGTACATTATAGAAAATATAATTAATTAGTAACAGAATATTACTACTTTCATTCAACTTCTGATCGTATTCACGTAAATTAATTAGTCGTAACAGAACGAAATCGAATATATCACACACCATTAATTAATACGTACGCCTAATTACAAATGTGACTACTTTGCACAACTTTGTTGAATATTTGACAAGCGTAATGGAATTTAATTATACATATAAAAGCATAGTGCAAGTGTACAGTTATCAATGCACAGTTCGTGTCAGCCCTAACACAAAGATCGCCACGTCTGTACGATTCCTCCTAGCAAGGTCCTGTATACTTGCAGCATTGTGGTGTTTATTTTGAAAGTTCTCTGTCCCACATGGTGTTGCTGAAGACTGACGTTGATCTGGGATGTTACAATGAGCCGGTGGGAAAATGGTTTCTGATGTTTCGAAAGAAATGAGTGCTTCCATCTTCAGGGTCAATCAGTCTAAGGAGATCAAAGGAATCCTCGGGAACTACACACCAAAAGGCGCAGTGTAATGTCCTAGACGATTTTCATCCTTAGCAACACCTTTCTTGGAAGCTCAAACATGGCACAGGACGCAAAAACATGCCGTGATCAGCGAACTCCATTTCACGCGGTTAACACATATGTAACATTTTAAATAGTGAAGATGATGCAGTCATGGCGGTTGGTAGAGAAACGACTTTGCTGCTGCCACCTGAATGAGAAATCAAGGTTGTTCTGTTTTGGCCACAATTTATGGGCGGCAATATTTTTAAATATAAACCGAGTACTTCGGGACACAGGATATTAAGGGTTTATTTAGTTACTGCTTGTGTCATTTGTGAGCTTTCTGGACTCAGCAAGAACTGATCTTCATTCAGGCACTAATAGTCAAGAATATCCGTTAAGAATTTATAACAGTTCGAATAAACTCGTACATTTCTTTTTTAGACGCGTTCGCGAAGTTGCCAAAAGCCAGTATTAGCTTCGTCATGTCTATCTCCCACTGGACGGATTTGCACAAAATTTGATATCAGAGCATTTTTTCGGAAACCTGCCTAGAAAATCCAAGTTTCATTAAACTCTGAAAAGAATAACGGGTACTTTACACGGAGACCTATGTACATTTATGATATCTCGCTCAAAATCTGCACATCGCTTTAACAGTTTTGGCCACCGTACGTATTGGTAAACTTCTACGTAAATTTCGTACCAGGTTAGACCAGTGTTTCTCGAACTTTTCGCTGGCGTATCTCTAAATGAAATGTAACAATTTCAATGTTAACACTAATAATTTTTTATTTAAATAAAAAACGCTAAAATTTTAAAGACAGGTTGCCAGCGGGGATGAGTTACATAATATTGCCAGCAATGCTGCCTACTAGCAAATACATGCAGCTTATTTGGACGTTATGTATTCCGTGCATTTTTTGAATTAAATCGTTCACTATGACACAAACAAATGCATCTTTGATATACACAAACACAAACTCATAGCGCTCCTACATGTTTCGCCGTCATTTATGCCATCCTCAGGGAGCTCTGCACCAAGNTGGACGTTATGTATTCCGTGCATTTTTTGAATTAAATCGTTCACTATGACACAAACAAATGCATCTTTGATATACACAAACACAAACTCATAGCGCTCCTACATGTTTCGCCGTCATTTATGCCATCCTCAGGGAGCTCTGCACCAAGCAGCTGCAACAATACTTTAACATAACACGAATAACTTTTTTAATCTACTATATTTTAGACAGTTTTAAAATCTTGGTGCAGAGCTCCCTGAGGATGGCATAAATGACGGCGAAACATGTAGTAGCGCCATGAGATTGTATTTGTATATATCAAAGGTGCATTTTTGGTGTCATGAATGAATAATCTAATATGTAGCTTATGTTTCTTTTTTTAAATTTTATCTTTGTTTATATTTTGATTTTTAATAAGGCCGTAAGATTGGCGTACCAGTACTGGTACGCGTAGCACAGTTTGAGAAACCCCGTATTAGTGTGTTCCAAAGTTGGTCTGCGGTAGGAAAGAGGAAAGTTGTGTTTTTATATAAAGAAATTGATATACGAATATCTTAGTAAAAACCAAAAGGTGATCAGCGTATTGCGACACACGGATCCATGGGGTTCCCCACCACCCCACAGAGCACTTTAAATGGTCGCTGAGTTGGAGTCACGTGACATGGATAGCGTGACGTCACGCGCCGTTACTCGGCCGCTCTGGCTATTTGGCCTGGCCATTACAGCAGGGGAAAGGGGCAGTATTATACCGGCCCTCTTTTGTAAAACCCCTCACATCGGCTAATGGACTGTTTTCATGCTTGGGTTATTACGTCCATGCACTTCTTAAAGGTCATGTTGTACCTGTCCTGCGGCTATACACAACATAAGATACCAATGAAACTGTTTATTAGACACATAAACCCGGAGAGTGTATCAATATCACCTACAGTGTTCCATTTCAGGTATCATCTGGAAATTTCTGCATGCCTCTCAGAATTGAAAAAAAAGGGGGGCGGAAAATACCCCTTTAAGTTCAGACGATCTGTTTTATCTCAAAGAAATGAATAAGAAGGAAAAGCAATAAAAATCTGTCACCTGACCTAAAGAAAACTAACGATTTACAAAAATCTCGCGTCAGCGCTTTGAAGCTCACTGGTAACTATATGTACCACGTCCTTTAACGTTAAAAAGCAGCGCAATGTGCCCACACAGTTGTGTACTGTAACTTCTTTCTTTCTTCCTTCGTCCTTCCTTCTTATATCTACCTGTTCACAGCAGGTGTCGAGGGTTTGTGATTTCATTTGATCACACTCAGACACACACCACAGTCAGTAGGACTCCTCTGGACGAGGGATCGGTCTGTCACAGAGACATATACCTGACAAAACAAACACTGTACAAGAGACAAGCATCCATGCCCAAGGTGGGATTCGAACCCACGATCCAAGCAAGCGCTCGGCCGCAGACCTACGCCTTAGAAAGCGCGGCCACTGGGATCGGCGTGTACCATAACTTTCACACTAAACAGATATTATGCACCTAAATTAATACAATTTTTAGCCGGATTTTTAATAGTAGACACGTGTGGTTACTGTTGTGCAGGAAGTGGATTTTAGTAGGTTATTTATATAAATTTGAGCGTATTTAAATTAATTTCCTCCCTCTTAGGTCACAACATTTTTTTCTGAACAGCCCGCAAAGTCTACAGTCATATGGCAAAATTAAATTCAGAGATACAACTACAAGCCTGTACATTCACGTTCAAAATTCGGAGCACAGTATTGATACCTCGACATATAACTTCCGTATAAAGCGAACACTGAAGATTTTCTCCTAATAACCATTTCTCCTCTCTCTCTCTCTCTCTCTGTAAGCCTTTCCCTGATCCCCCACAAAATGTGGTCCCCAGTATCCAAACCCAAAGTTCCTGTTCTGTTTAAGCAGAATGTATTGTCTGAAGCTTGCGATTCCACCACTCCGGAACATAAAACAGCATTTAGCTTTCTGCGGACACAAGAAGTAGCAACTTCAGTAATTATTCAGACATTACTCAGTAGCAGTGATCTAATTAACCTTACAGATATGTTATCTATACTTCGGGCGGTCGGGCCCGTGGCGGCGGGGGTGGGGGGGGGGGGAGCAGCGGAAAGGATAGAAATCGTAACTTAGGAACTAAAGTTTCCGAGGTTCGCCACAGCCTTACTTCCGCTCAGTTTAAATTCTAATCTACAGAAACAGAGGGGCTTCGAGAAATGTTACCAAAATTTACAGTAGGGAGAAGGTCAAAAAAAAAAAAAAGAGAACTTTGAACATAATATTAAAAATACTTAAGCTGTAGTTCTTATCGGATAAAGAACAGGTTCTAGAATTAGTCTTACGGTGAACGACAAATATAATCTGGTGGAATATGTCTTTATGTCCGGGTCTCTCGCCTTACAATAGCAGAGGACAAGATAACCCGCGCCTTGCCACCATTTCACTGCCATTTTTATGACGCAGGCACGCGAATTAAAAAAAAACCCCAGCCCATTTCAAACATGTTACACAAATGTGACAATTTGTTCTGTTGTGTTAGGCGCAACACCTCCCATCCTTACTAAATAAGGGCTACATATAAGCACAAACATTTTATATCACCTGGTGCGTTGCTTTGCTTTGTTCTCTTCAATAACTTCCCTTTAAAACCCCTCTACCTACCCCTCATTGTTTGTTTCACCGCCCTTTAACTTAGCCATTAGAATATGTAATGAAATTTTCTACCCTTCTCCCTTTCAACCCCTATACAACCCCTTTTACCGTAGCCATCAACTTCTGGGGTATGTAGTATAGTGATTGTATGTAACAGTAACAAGGTTAAGCTATAATACTGTTTGTTTACTCGTTTTACAGGGTGTTCATGCTTATGTGTTTCACACAGAGCAACAAATTCAGTTAGAATATAGCGAAAATAAGGGTTCGTTTATTTCAGGCTTCCGTCGCGATGTTTATGAGATCTGTGCTCTTCTGGAATATTACGAAGCGTCGAGTGGTAATCCTATACCGACGTTTCGGGACAAAGTATCGGTCCCATTTTCAAGGGCCAAGAAGTCCTTGTCCCGAAACGTCGGTAAAGGATTGCCACTCGACGCTGCGTAACGTCCCAGAAGAGCGTAGATCTCAAGATAAGGGTTACTATAGTGTGTGCAGTCTAACCAGACCCCGGGCGAAAATATTCAAAAGGAATTGAGATGACAAGAGAGTCGATATCATACAAAGAGTATATGAGGCTGAAGCGAAGGGGGCGGGAGGTCAAGAAGAAAAGCAGGGCAGATATAAAGCTAAGCTTTGTTATTTGTCAAGCGCTGTTGGGTGTAATTTGAATAAGAGAATGTTGCCGGCGCTACATCGGACGCTAACACCATGGCAGTACGTGTTTGCAGCAAATTATGCACATCACAGCTCTCTTGCGTCACTCTAACCGTCTTACATTAAGAAGATTTAGGTAATGATAACTTCTGAGCTTAACAAATTGTTATCTGGCGCTTCCTACGCAGAATCGACCGGCTGAGAGAGACGATGACAGCGGTTGGTCAGTAGGTGAAAGTCACTTCTTCGCCACATCAAACGCACCCACGTTTGTTCATGTGCTATACAAAGGGGTAGATATTCACACAAGGCACAACGATGAATGTAAAGGTAAAGATGTCCCTGTCCACGACATGAAGGCATACGCGGTAGTGAAGGTGTAGCTCCACTCATTCCTAATATTGAAATTGGAAAGAGCAAGTGGTGAGCTCTAGCTTCAGGGAAAGGATCTTCCGTAGGGATTCAGCAGGAAACGGGGTGGGCCCCAGAGGACCTACACAGTTGAGCCCCATAGGGGACACATCCCCGAAACGTGTTGTCCTGTGATCTACTGACATTCGAGTGTAATAATTTACATAGCTGAAGCATTACGACAACCACTGATATCGAAAATACGCTAGTCTTCGGGTAAGGTAGCCCAGTGTGCTGCATATGAATAACACAGACAGACAGACAGACAGACAGACAGCCAGCCAGCCAGACAGACAGACAGCCAGCCAGCCAGACAGACAGAGAGACAGACAGACCGACAGTCACAATTGTATTTTCAGACACTTTTTAATTGCCCAAAACGTTCTCGACAAAAAATAGTATACAATATACAGTACAGTACAGTCATCATCATCATATATCTGTCATGGAGTTGGGCCACTTGTTGACCCGTTCCGGTCTCACGTATGCAGAAGTCTCTTCAAAGGTCTTCCATGATTACTTCTGCCAGCTGGGAAACAGTGTGTCATTACCCTGGGTAATCTGTTACGGGGCATTCTATTTACATATTGTAACCAGTTCCTCTTGTATTCCAGTAATTGGTCCACAATTGGTGTTATTTTTAATTCCTTTGAAATTTGTGTATTTGTTTTGTACAGTACATGACTAGTATATCAAGTTCAAAAAACAATGCCTGAAAATACAGCTGTGACTGACGGTCCGCATAACCACATAACAAACGACTGTGTTTCAGACTCCGGCATTCTACGTTCTGACACCGTGAGATCGTTCAGTTCAATAACCATCTTCCGTAAAAGCCTCATGCCCGAAGATGGAATCAGCATGTTCACCCGAAATCTGACATCCACCTCCAAGTCTACAGGATGTTACACCACTGAAGACCAGTCTGAACACTTGCTGAAGTAAACTCGAAAACTGTGTATGCGCTGAGATATCTGTTACGTACCTTACCTTATACTTTAAGCAAAATAAAATAGAATGATAATGTTTGAAATGCACAGACAATTAGTGACAAACAGGATAAGAGGATAGTGTTGCCTGACGGGTAGGTTAAGGATTTGGAAGGCCGCGGTGTTAATCTGTTTTGAAGCCAATAACCCACAATTCGTTAAGTAAATTATAAATAAATACATAAATAAATAATAAATTACAACTCTCCGAACTCCCTTCGCGGTATTGCTGCAAATTCAAGAGACAAAACGTCAAGTTTGCCTAGACAGGTGTAATAAAAATGGATATAAACAAGGAGACGAATAGCAGGATGGAATAAGAAACACAGAAAAGGAACAGAGTACGTGGGGTAGAAGACACATCGTGTGTGGAAAGTGCTGAGAAGTCGGAATTGTTTTTCGATATGGCAGTTTGTAGGGTATTAAAAGATGGAGCGGAGGGGTTGATAGGGTTCACTGGCAATGTGTTGCCCATCAAGGGGAGGGGGGGGGGAGAGTTCGCGTATTGCTGCTGACAAAAGTGATGGATGTACATCGCTGGGGTGAGGGGAATTGGCTCAGCCAACCGATCGGAGCGTCAAGGGTGACAATGACGCAAGCAGTGTGCTGTACTTCAAAGTCAAATCACAATAAGACCGAAAACATTTCCATCACCCCACTTATGGTGTGCCCTGTGGTTAGGTGAAGCCATGTCTGTGGACCCGTAGCCTCTACCGGGCCGATCGTCCATCCTCCGCGTCATGAAAGGCGGGCATGGAACATGGGTGGGATGTTAACCAACCAAATCCATGGAGCAGAGTCCTTCCTGAGAAGCTAACACGTCCTCAGCTAGTGAAGAAATTACCCACATTTTATGGCACCCGAAGGCTGATTTTTTCCAAAATCCTTCAAGGCCACTGTCTCAAAAATGTCCAAGATCGCGTTCTGCCACATTCATTTTCATTCATTATTGACTCAGTCACTATTATTGAGCTCTACGGGATGACAATCTGGGCTTCAATATAAACAGCAGCAGCAGCAGCAGCAACAACAACAAAAAACAAAACATGAAAAGAGACTCAAAGCGGTGTTACAGTTAAACAGACGACAGTTAAAGCAAGTAGTTTTAAACAGGTAAATTAATGTGAGTACAAGATAAAGCTGCTAAGCGCCAGCCATAAAGCATAATCGCGAAGGGAGGTACGGCTCCACTCATTCTTAACCTGGATGGACGTAACTGTTAAGTATTCAACAATATGCAAGTTCCGTGCAGTGAACCAGTTCACAATGTTTATCCCAACAACTGCACAACAATAAAAATACTTGATTTTATTTATATTACATTTATAAATGTACGGTGTATGATACTCTTCCTACATGTTTCGGCCTGTACTGACCACATTAAGGGAGGCTGTTAACCAACTCCCTAAAGATGACCAGTATAGGCCGAAACACGTAGGAAAAGTGTCATGTATTTATAAAAATACTGTCGTTTTATTGTTGTGCAGTTGTTGGAACAAATACTGTGAATGAACAAGTGCTAAGCTTCACACGCCGACCGCCATACTCCACCGATATTGACTCAACAGGGGATGGCGGGCTTCGACACTTTTGAAAAAGAAAAATTCATTTTGCCTCTGCCACGCATCGAAACCTGGATCGCCCAGACCGTAGCCCAGTCACTAAACTAACTGAGCTATCCCGGTTACCAATGAATGCAGGTAGCCTGTCGTTGAATCATAAGCCGCAACGGCGTTCCATAGCGAACACAGAAGAAGAAGAAGAAGAAGAAGAAGAAGAAAAAGAAGAAGGAGGAGGAGGAGGAGGAGGAGGAGAAAAAGGAGAAGGAGGAGGAGGAGGAAAAGGAGGAGGAGAAAAAGGAGAACGAGAAAAAGGAGGAGGAGGAGAAAAAGGAGGAGGAGAGAAAGGAGGAGGAGGAGAAAAAGGAGGAGGAGAAAAAGGAGGAGGAGAAAAGGAGAAGGAGGTGAAAAAGGAGAAGGAGGAGGAGGAGGAGAAAAATGAGGAGGAGGAGGAGAAAAAGGAGAAGGAGGAGGAGAAAAGGAGAAGGAGGTGAAAAAGGAGAAGGAGGAGGAGAAAAAGGAGAAGGAGGTGAAAAAGGAGGAGGAGGAGGAGAAAAAGGAGGAGCAGGACGAGGAGGAGGAGAAGAAGGATGATGATGAGGAGGAGGAGAAGCAGGAGGGGTGAGGAGGAGGAGGAGGAGGAGGAGGAGGAGGAGGAGGAGGAGGAGAAGGATAAGAAGAAGCGTCGCGGAAATAGCAAGCAGCCGGGTAGCAGAATACTTCGAGGGCGTCGATAAATTTGTTTCCTCCTGATGATATAATGGTTTGCTCGATCGAGGGTGAAATTGTAAGTTTAAAAAGAAGATGCTCCCCTCCACAGAACTTGAAATGGGCACGGGCTGGAAGAGGAAAGGGAACTGACGCAGAAATGAGAAGGGCAAGAAATAGTGCGAAGTTTTGTGGGGTCGTTTCTGAACTTGGCTACGACGAAAGAGAGGAAGATGGAGATGAGGGTAAAGATAAAGAAAGAGGGACGAAAAGGTCTACAAGTACGGATAATTGCCATTACATCGCAAAGTTCAGTTGGTTCTCGTATAGAAGCGTCCGAACTACCCTTCATTTACAGTGACTTCGTACTGACGCGTCCTTTAACGATTCAACTCACGTCTTTAACTGCGCATGTATAGACTGTAACGCACACATTCAAAGGTAAAGAAAACACGCTATTAGAATTACATATTAATTGACAGTGCTTAAGTATGATTGTTGGGTGAGAACGTCTTCTTCTTCTTCTTCTTGTTCTTCTTGTTCTTCTTCTTCTTGTTCTTCTTGTTCTTGTTCTTCTTGTTCTTGTTCTTCTTGTTGTTGTTCTTCTTCTTCCCATTGGCAGTTTGGGTATCGTTGCCCGTTCAGCGACTACAGGAACTAATAATCTGTACATCGGCGATGTGGTCTCCCCAAATCTCTGCGACCATGAGGTTCATACTTCAGTAGTTTGCGGCGCAGGCGGTTAGCTGGCGTTCTTAGAACATGCTGCATCCATTTAAATTGGTAATTTTGAACCTCCTGAACCATTACATATACTCGCCAACGACTTCTGAAATCTTCATTTTTATTTCTAACTCCTGTTAGTGAGCGTATGAATTTCACTTGTGAACTGTTAATTGGGTCAGAAGTAAATTTGTAATTCAGACACGAAGAATCGCATAAAGTGTATACGGAAGTTACTAAGAAACATTTCACACCTTCGTCATTTATAAAAACAATGTAGAAGTGACGTCCGTGATATAGGTTATGGTTCATTTTCTCGTTCAGTCAACAGACGCTTCCATATTTTCAGGTTTTAAATCACGCAGCCAGTAGCAGCAAGGAAACCACATGAATTTGGAGACAACGGACACGAATCTTACAGATGACACGGATATCTGTCCGCACTTGTAACATGTCGCTGTTGTGTAGGTAGAGGCCTTGCGCTGGGCTGACCCCCGCCTAAGGAGTCCTACAAAACGTCAGTAAGATTTACGGTTTCATAAACAAATTCTGAGCTGGAACTGGTCAAGGGGTCTAGTCCATAAACGCGAAAAAGGACCAAGAAGAAGGATATTAAATCACGTATTATTAATAAGAACAACACTGACATGCAATAATATAAGTTTCATTACATCCTTCGAACTGTAATGCATGACAAGTAATAGTGCAAACAATGTCCACCTCTGTCTGTCTATGCGCAACCATCCACCGTGTTCTCTGACACAAAGTTTAGGCTGTATCGTGAATTGTATACTTCATGGTATCCTTA